>JARLTB010000105.1:0-172500 GCA_030141615.1 Unio pictorum
TAGATTGTGTGGATTCCTTATCTAAGACCAAGTCAAGTAATTAATTAAAGTTAAAAATGAAGCTAAGGTTTGAAAGAAATACATATGAGAGAACTTTTGAGTCTGATAATGGAGTTGTGTTACTCTTATTCATTCTTCTTACTTTACTTCAAATTAGATATTACGGCCTTTACAAAGTTAAGAAGAAAATGAATTAAGTTATAGTATTAGTGCTCCTGGGGTCTAAATTAATTATAGGAGTACCAGTGTATTGAAAGAAATAGCCATGTTAAATATGTAATTAATTTAATTGTACCAGTCCTATTTAGTGAAGGAATATCGTCGGATTCTACTGACATTGGAGCGACGAATTGTTGGAATTCAGAAATTATAAAAAAAATCTAGACCAGAAACTTTCACAGTTGCAAGTGCAAGGAAGAAATGAACTGAAAGTTATTATTATATGAGCACTTATGTCCAGATATTCTTACAAGGACAAACAAAATTTTATGACGTTGAGATTGAGAATTCCATGCTGAATGAGTCCACTCAAACAGGAATACTTGAAAAGGGAATTTCAATATTTGCTGGAGAATGATTTTATCAAGCCCAGTAAAAGTGATTGGAGTTCACTATGCATACTTGTTCCAAAACCAGATAAAACTTTCCGTATGTGTACTGATTAAAGGAAGGTGAACAGAGTGACAAAAACAGATTCATTCCCATTAACAAGAAGTGACTATTCTATTGATAAAATTGGGAATGCCAAGTACGTCACCAAATTCTGACCTTCTGAAAGGATTTTGGCAGATTCCACTACGGAAAGAGCAAAGGGAAACTCAACATTGCGACTCCAAAAGGACTCTACCAATATAAAGAAAGTCCATTTCAACGTCTCATAAAAATGTTCATCTCTGGTCTAGAGATTTGTGACGACATCATTTACAACGACACCTGGAAAGAGCATCTAGCAACAATTAGATAATTCTTTAACAGACTCAATAATGTATGTTTGACAATTAATTTGTCTAAAAGTGAGTTCTGCTGTGTTATTGTGCCTTTCCTAGGACATTTTGTGGGACATGGACAAGTTAAACATTTGAGGCTATTTCTTGATAATATAATTGTAGACGTTTTTCCTGTGTATAACAATTTATTATATTGTGTAATTTGTACTAGTTCTTTTAATTTCAGATGTAAATTGGTTTGTGATAAAAAGAAAGTTTTATCATATAAACCTTTCTTTTTATTTTATGGGGGAAGTGTTACGGCTATTGGATTTAATTTATTTATTTTTTTTAAAATGTTAAATCCAAATTTGTTATTTTGCCTTTAAAATGAATTGATTGGGAGATTTTTTCTAGAATGTTCAGGCTGACTTAGATTCTCTAATTGTAAACAAGTTTTGACCTTGGCTTGTTTGACCTAAATCCTGACCTTGCTTTAGACATTGTCAACAAGCCTCTAAATCTATTGGTCAATTTCAAGGACAACACTTTTATTGAGGGTGGGAAGTGAATGATTTCCTTCTGGAACATTCCATTATTACGTGACTAGGTGAAGGTAGACTCTTCCTCTGACCTTCTATCAATTTCTAGAAAAGCGCGTGATTACTTGTTTACTTCAGAAAAACAATATATATAGCTGTGTTTTAGAAGCTAACTGTAGTAGAATCTTTGGGCTGTATGTTATTGGTTGTGTATTTTTCTGTTTGAGTTATAATAATATTATTCTGGACTTGTGTCAATTCGTTGGAAAAGAAGAATTATCTGGAAAAAGGACATATGTTTAATAATTTCATTTGGATGATTTAAAAACAAGAACTGTATCATGTGACATTGTCAGCCATTTTGGATTATTACATCGTCAAGATTCGAACCTGGAACTATTAGAACATTTATTTATTAGGACTTCTAATTTCATTAGTGGATTATTTTTGTGAATTGATTAATGTTGGATTTGATTCTCTAAAACAGTAAGTTTCATTTATTTTATGAAAATAATTGTACTTAATAAATTCATTGTTAAAGTTATACAAGCTTGTTAGTTTTCACTCTTTCTGTGTTGCTGCTTATTCGAGCCTAAGCACGTAACATAGAATTGGTGGCTATCGTCTCGGGATTGAGATTTGAGATAAATTTGAATTTAAATTTGAATTTCCCCTAGTTTTTGAGAATTTTAAATCTTTAGTGAGGCTAACACGCTTGTATCAAAATTACATCTAAGGTAGAAATATTTCTTTCTAATCCTACCCAGGAGCAATTAGATCTTTTCAAAAAGACGAGTTGGTTCAACTTGCCAGAAAATACGATCTTTCTGAAGTGAAGGCTTCTTTAAACGAAACAAGATATCAAAAAGATTTTGGTCCAGTATTTGGTAGAACAGGATGTTTTTGAACAAAGTGCTTTGATTCCAGTCAGTAAGTCTACACCAGACTCTGACATTAAACTGAAGGAATTAGAATTAAAATTCAAGATGGAATTAGAGTTGAAGAAGCTGGAATTTCAGAGAGAGAGTGAATTAGAGTTAAAGAAGCTGGAGTTTCAGGAAAGGGAGAAAGAGAAACAAATTGAATTACAAAAAGAGCAGATGCGGATTGATAGAGAGAGAGAGGAGAAAGAGAAACAATTACAATCTGAAAAAGAGGAGAGAGAGAGAGACAATTTGAATTACAAAAAGAGCAGATGCTAATTGATAGAGAGAAAGAGGAGAGAGAGAGAGACAGGAAAGGGAGAAAGAAAGACAATTTGAATTACAAAAAGAGCAAATGCAAATTGAGAAAGAAATTAAAATGAAAGAAATAGATCTGGCAGGTGAGAATCACCATCATACTTCAAATCAAAATTTTGATTTAGCAAGGAATATTAGATTAGTGCCCCCTTTTAAAGAAAAAGAAGTAGACAAATATTTTATTCTTTTTGAAAAAGTTGCAGAAAATTTAAAGTGGCCAAGAGAGAATTGGACTCAGTTACTACAATGTGTACTTACTGGTAAGGCTAGTGAGATTTACACTTCACTGTCTGTTCATCAAAGTGGTGATTATGACGTAGTTAAAGAATGCATTTTAAGAGGTTATGAGTTAGTTCCTGAAGCTTATAGGCAAAAATTTAGAAATTACAGAAAAGAAGCTGGACAAACTCATGTCGAATTTGCTAGACAAAAAGAGCAGTTGTTTGATAGATGGTATTTAGCCAAGAAAGTTGAGCAAGATTATCAAAATCTCAAGCATATTATATTAATTGAAGAGTTCAAAAACTGTGTTCATAGTGATGTTAAAACTTATCTTGAGGAGCATCAGATTGAAACCTTGGAAAATGCTGCTCGAGCTGCTGACGAATATTCTTTGACACATAAAGTTCCTTTTGTTAACAAGACTTCTACTCAACAATTTTCTGGCAGAAAAGAATTTCCGCCTAATTCAAGCCCTTCTAAAACTCAAACTAACACAACTTTCAAAAATCAGACTTCAGAGAAGTTTGATTCTAGATCCTTGTCTCTTCCGACGTGTAATTTTTGCAAGAAAAAAGGACACGTTATTTCTGATTGCTACAAATTGAAAAATAGGCAACAGAATCAAGATAGACCAGTTCCAAATGCTCTTATTTACAAGAGGTCAAGGTCACAGTCATGTATTGAAAGCAATACATTTGTTGGGTCTAATAAATCCCAGTCTGATTTTGATATGGAGAATTATGAACCATTCATATCGAAGGGTTCTGTATCACTCTTGGGTGATTCAGCCAATCCCACCCTTATTAAAATTTTAAGGGACACAGGAGCCTCTCAGAGTCTTTTATTATCAGGTACTTTGCCTTTATCTGAGAAGTCTTCTTCTAATGAAAGTGTTCTTATTCAGGGGTTAGAGTGCTGCTTTGTTAATGTTCCTCTCCATTGTGTAAATTTGTCATCAGACTTAGTGTCAGGACCTGTGACAATCGGAACAGTCTCGGTTTTACCTGTTGAGGGAATAGATTTATTGCTAGGCAACGACTTAGCTGGAGACAAGGTTGTGGTTAATCCACTTGTAACTGACAAGCCTAATTTGGATCAGAAAGTTGATCCAATTGAAAAAGAAATCCCTGATATATTTCAAGCTTGTACAGTTACTAGAGCTATGGTAAAGAAAGCTCTTGAGAATGAAGTTGAAAAGGGCAGTATTCCCTTCGTTGACATATGCATGGGTCAGGCTTATGTTGTTGAGGGCAGTAATCCCTTATCTGATATCTGCGTGGGTCAGGCTTATGTTGAAAAAGCCAGTATACCTTCAACTGACGCTTGTAAAGGTCAGGTTTTTGATGAGGTCACTTTTACTCTTGGTTTCGATCAATCAGAAAGTATTGATCCTCTTTTGACAACTCATTCTCTTTATTCTAATCAGGGTGATGATTTTGAGAGTGATGTTACAGAAGGCAGCATTCCTTCAACTGGCACTTGTATAGGTCAGGTTTTTGATGAGATCACGTTTACTCTTGGTTTAGATCAATCAGAAGGTATTGATCATAGTGATCATCTTTTAATAACTCATTCTCTTAATCAGGGTGATAAACGACAGTCACTTGTCGTCAAACAGGAAAAAGATCCTGAGATCTCCTGTTTGTTTCAAAGGGTCATAAATGAGACTGAAGTCACTGAAGTTCCTGTTTGTTATGTCATTAAAAATGGAATTCTTATGAGAAAATGGAGACCTCCCGAGGTACCTGCTGGTGATAAATGGTCAGTGAACTATCAAATAGTAGTTCCAAAACCTTACAGACAGGAAATACTTAATCTGGCCCATGAAACTCCTTTGGCTGGTCATTTAGGGATTAATAAAATGTATCACAAGATCTTAACTCATTTCTATTGGCCAAAAATCAAAAGTGATGTTGCCAAATACTGTAGGTCTTGTCATACTTGTCAAATGGTAGGAAAACCAAATCAGAAGATACGTAAGGCTTATCTGCAACCTATTCCTACGTTTGATGAAACATTCAGTGGAATTATGGTAGATTGTGTGGATTCCTTATCTAAGACCAAGTCAAGTAATTAATTAAAGTTAAAAATGAAGCTAAGGTTTGAAAGAAATACATATGAGAGAACTTTTGAGTCTGATAATGGAGTTGTGTTACTCTTATTCATTCTTCTTACTTTACTTCAAATTAGATATTACGGCCTTTACAAAGTTAAGAAGAAAATGAATTAAGTTATAGTATTAGTGCTCCTGGGGTCTAAATTAATTATAGGAGTACCAGTGTATTGAAAGAAATAGCCATGTTAAATATGTAATTAATTTAATTGTACCAGTCCTATTTAGTGAAGGAATATCGTCGGATTCTACTGACATTGGAGCGACGAATTGTTGGAATTCAGAAATTATAAAAAAAATCTAGACCAGAAACTTTCACAGTTGCAAGTGCAAGGAAGAAATGAACTGAAAGTTATTATTATATGAGCACTTATGTCCAGATATTCTTACAAGGACAAACAAAATTTTATGACGTTGAGATTGAGAATTCCATGCTGAATGAGTCCACTCAAACAGGAATACTTGAAAAGGGAATTTCAATATTTGCTGGAGAATGATTTTATCAAGCCCAGTAAAAGTGATTGGAGTTCACTATGCATACTTGTTCCAAAACCAGATAAAACTTTCCGTATGTGTACTGATTAAAGGAAGGTGAACAGAGTGACAAAAACAGATTCATTCCCATTAACAAGAAGTGACTATTCTATTGATAAAATTGGGAATGCCAAGTACGTCACCAAATTCTGACCTTCTGAAAGGATTTTGGCAGATTCCACTACGGAAAGAGCAAAGGGAAACTCAACATTGCGACTCCAAAAGGACTCTACCAATATAAAGAAAGTCCATTTCAACGTCTCATAAAAATGTTCATCTCTGGTCTAGAGATTTGTGACGACATCATTTACAACGACACCTGGAAAGAGCATCTAGCAACAATTAGATAATTCTTTAACAGACTCAATAATGTATGTTTGACAATTAATTTGTCTAAAAGTGAGTTCTGCTGTGTTATTGTGCCTTTCCTAGGACATTTTGTGGGACATGGACAAGTTAAACATTTGAGGCTATTTCTTGATAATATAATTGTAGACGTTTTTCCTGTGTATAACAATTTATTATATTGTGTAATTTGTACTAGTTCTTTTAATTTCAGATGTAAATTGGTTTGTGATAAAAAGAAAGTTTTATCATATAAACCTTTCTTTTTATTTTATGGGGGAAGGTGTTACGGCTATTGGATTTAATTTATTTATTTTTTTTAAAATGTTAAATCCAAATTTGTTATTTTGCCTTTAAAATGAATTGATTGGGAGATTTTTTCTAGAATGTTCAGGCTGACTTAGATTCTCTAATTGTAAACAAGTTTTGACCTTGGCTTGTTTGACCTAAATCCTGACCTTGCTTTAGACATTGTCAACAAGCCTCTAAATCTATTGGTCAATTTCAAGGACAACACTTTTATTGAGGGTGGGAAGTGAATGATTTCCTTCTGGAACATTCCATTATTACGTGACTAGGTGAAGGTAGACTCTTCCTCTGACCTTCTATCAATTTCTAGAAAAGCGCGTGATTACTTGTTTACTTCAGAAAAACAATATATATAGCTGTGTTTTAGAAGCTAACTGTAGTAGAATCTTTGGGCTGTATGTTATTGGTTGTGTATTTTTCTGTTTGAGTTATAATAATATTATTCTGGACTTGTGTCAATTCGTTGGAAAAGAAGAATTATCTGGAAAAAGGACATATGTTTAATAATTTCATTTGGATGATTTAAAAACAAGAACTGTATCATGTGACATTGTCAGCCATTTTGGATTATTACATCGTCAAGATTCGAACCTGGAACTATTAGAACATTTATTTATTAGGACTTCTAATTTCATTAGTGGATTATTTTTGTGAATTTCATATTTGTTGGATTTGATTCTCTAAAACAGTAAGTTCATTTATTTTATGAAAATAATTGTACTTAATAAATTCATTGTTAAAGTTATACAAGCTTGTTAGTTTTCACTCTTTCTGTGTTGCTGCTTATTCGAGCCTAAGCACGTAACATAGAATTGGTGGCTATCGTCTCGGGATTGAGATTTGAGATAAATTTGAATTTAAATTTGAATTTCCCCTAGTTTTTGAGAATTTTAAATCTTTAGTGAGGCTAACACGCTTGTATCAAAATTACATCTAAGGTAGAAATATTTCTTTCTAATCCTACCCAGGAGCAATTAGATCTTTTCAAAAAAGACGAGTTGGTTCAACTTGCCAGAAAATACGATCTTTCTGAAGTGAAGGCTTCTTTAACGAAACAAGATATCAAAAAGATTTTGGTCCAGTATTTGGTAGAACAGGATGTTTTTGAACAAAGTGCTTTGATTCCAGTCAGTAAGTCTACACCAGACTCTGACATTAAACTGAAGGAATTAGAATTAAAATTCAAGATGGAATTAGAGTTGAAGAAGCTGGAATTTCAGAGAGAGAGTGAATTAGAGTTAAAGAAGCTGGAGTTTCAGGAAAGGGAGAAAGAGAAACAAATTGAATTACAAAAAGAGCAGATGCGGATTGATAGAGAGAGAGAGGAGAAAGAGAAACAATTACAATCTGAAAAAGAGGAGAGAGAGAGAGACAATTTGAATTACAAAAAGAGCAGATGCTAATTGATAGAGAGAAAGAGGAGAGAGAGAGAGACAGGAAAGGGAGAAAGAAAGACAATTTGAATTACAAAAAGAGCAAATGCAAATTGAGAAAGAAATTAAAATGAAAGAAATAGATCTGGCAGGTGAGAATCACCATCATACTTCAAATCAAAATTTTGATTTAGCAAGGAATATTAGATTAGTGCCCCCTTTTAAAGAAAAAGAAGTAGACAAATATTTTATTCTTTTTGAAAAAGTTGCAGAAAATTTAAAGTGGCCAAGAGAGAATTGGACTCAGTTACTACAATGTGTACTTACTGGTAAGGCTAGTGAGATTTACACTTCACTGTCTGTTCATCAAAGTGGTGATTATGACGTAGTTAAAGAATGCATTTTAAGAGGTTATGAGTTAGTTCCTGAAGCTTATAGGCAAAAATTTAGAAATTACAGAAAAGAAGCTGGACAAACTCATGTCGAATTTGCTAGACAAAAAGAGCAGTTGTTTGATAGATGGTATTTAGCCAAGAAAGTTGAGCAAGATTATCAAAATCTCAAGCATATTATATTAATTGAAGAGTTCAAAAACTGTGTTCATAGTGATGTTAAAACTTATCTTGAGGAGCATCAGATTGAAACCTTGGAAAATGCTGCTCGAGCTGCTGACGAATATTCTTTGACACATAAAGTTCCTTTTGTTAACAAGACTTCTACTCAACAATTTTCTGGCAGAAAAGAATTTCCGCCTAATTCAAGCCCTTCTAAAACTCAAACTAACACAACTTTCAAAAATCAGACTTCAGAGAAGTTTGATTCTAGATCCTTGTCTCTTCCGACGTGTAATTTTTGCAAGAAAAAAGGACACGTTATTTCTGATTGCTACAAATTGAAAAATAGGCAACAGAATCAAGATAGACCAGTTCCAAATGCTCTTATTTACAAGAGGTCAAGGTCACAGTCATGTATTGAAAGCAATACATTTGTTGGGTCTAATAAATCCCAGTCTGATTTTGATATGGAGAATTATGAACCATTCATATCGAAGGGTTCTGTATCACTCTTGGGTGATTCAGCCAATCCCACCCTTATTAAAATTTTAAGGGACACAGGAGCCTCTCAGAGTCTTTAATTATCAGGTACTTTGCCTTTATCTGAGAAGTCTTCTTCTAATGAAAGTGTTCTTATTCAGGGGTTAGAGTGCTGCTTTGTTAATGTTCCTCTCCATTGTGTAAATTTGTCATCAGACTTAGTGTCAGGACCTGTGACAATCGGAACAGTCTCGGTTTTACCTGTTGAGGGAATAGATTTATTGCTAGGCAACGACTTAGCTGGAGACAAGGTTGTGGTTAATCCACTTGTAACTGACAAGCCTAATTTGGATCAGAAAGTTGATCCAATTGAAAAAGAAATCCCTGATATATTTCAAGCTTGTACAGTTACTAGAGCTATGGTAAAGAAAGCTCTTGAGAATGAAGTTGAAAAGGGCAGTATTCCCTTCGTTGACATATGCATGGGTCAGGCTTATGTTGTTGAGGGCAGTAATCCCTTATCTGATATCTGCGTGGGTCAGGCTTATGTTGAAAAAGCCAGTATACCTTCAACTGACGCTTGTAAAGGTCAGGTTTTTGATGAGGTCACTTTTACTCTTGGTTTCGATCAATCAGAAAGTATTGATCCTCTTTTGACAACTCATTCTCTTTATTCTAATCAGGGTGATGATTTTGAGAGTGATGTTACAGAAGGCAGCATTCCTTCAACTGGCACTTGTATAGGTCAGGTTTTTGATGAGATCACGTTTACTCTTGGTTTAGATCAATCAGAAGGTATTGATCATAGTGATCATCTTTTAATAACTCATTCTCTTAATCAGGGTGATAAACGACAGTCACTTGTCGTCAAACAGGAAAAAGATCCTGAGATCTCCTGTTTGTTTCAAAGGGTCATAAATGAGACTGAAGTCACTGAAGTTCCTGTTTGTTATGTCATTAAAAATGGAATTCTTATGAGAAAATGGAGACCTCCCGAGGTACCTGCTGGTGATAAATGGTCAGTGAACTATCAAATAGTAGTTCCAAAACCTTACAGACAGGAAATACTTAATCTGGCCCATGAAACTCCTTTGGCTGGTCATTTAGGGATTAATAAAATGTATCACAAGATCTTAACTCATTTCTATTGGCCAAAAATCAAAAGTGATGTTGCCAAATACTGTAGGTCTTGTCATACTTGTCAAATGGTAGGAAAACCAAATCAGAAGATACGTAAGGCTTATCTGCAACCTATTCCTACGTTTGATGAAACATTCAGTGGAATTATGGTAGATTGTGTGGATTCCTTATCTAAGACCAAGTCAAGTAATTAATTAAAGTTAAAAATGAAGCTAAGGTTTGAAAGAAATACATATGAGAGAACTTTTGAGTCTGATAATGGAGTTGTGTTACTCTTATTCATTCTTCTTACTTTACTTCAAATTAGATATTACGGCCTTTACAAAGTTAAGAAGAAAATGAATTAAGTTATAGTATTAGTGCTCCTGGGGTCTAAATTAATTATAGGAGTACCAGTGTATTGAAAGAAATAGCCATGTTAAATATGTAATTAATTTAATTGTACCAGTCCTATTTAGTGAAGGAATATCGTCGGATTCTACTGACATTGGAGCGACGAATTGTTGGAATTCAGAAATTATAAAAAAAATCTAGACCAGAAACTTTCACAGTTGCAAGTGCAAGGAAGAAATGAACTGAAAGTTATTATTATATGAGCACTTATGTCCAGATATTCTTACAAGGACAAACAAAATTTTATGACGTTGAGATTGAGAATTCCATGCTGAATGAGTCCACTCAAACAGGAATACTTGAAAAGGGAATTTCAATATTTGCTGGAGAATGATTTTATCAAGCCCAGTAAAAGTGATTGGAGTTCACTATGCATACTTGTTCCAAAACCAGATAAAACTTTCCGTATGTGTACTGATTAAAGGAAGGTGAACAGAGTGACAAAAACAGATTCATTCCCATTAACAAGAAGTGACTATTCTATTGATAAAATTGGGAATGCCAAGTACGTCACCAAATTCTGACCTTCTGAAAGGATTTTGGCAGATTCCACTACGGAAAGAGCAAAGGGAAACTCAACATTGCGACTCCAAAAGGACTCTACCAATATAAAGAAAGTCCATTTCAACGTCTCATAAAAATGTTCATCTCTGGTCTAGAGATTTGTGACGACATCATTTACAACGACACCTGGAAAGAGCATCTAGCAACAATTAGATAATTCTTTAACAGACTCAATAATGTATGTTTGACAATTAATTTGTCTAAAAGTGAGTTCTGCTGTGTTATTGTGCCTTTCCTAGGACATTTTGTGGGACATGGACAAGTTAAACATTTGAGGCTATTTCTTGATAATATAATTGTAGACGTTTTTCCTGTGTATAACAATTTATTATATTGTGTAATTTGTACTAGTTCTTTTAATTTCAGATGTAAATTGGTTTGTGATAAAAAGAAAGTTTTATCATATAAACCTTTCTTTTTATTTTATGGGGGAAGGTGTTACGGCTATTGGATTTAATTTATTTATTTTTTTTAAAATGTTAAATCCAAATTTGTTATTTTGCCTTTAAAATGAATTGATTGGGAGATTTTTTCTAGAATGTTCAGGCTGACTTAGATTCTCTAATTGTAAACAAGTTTTGACCTTGGCTTGTTTGACCTAAATCCTGACCTTGCTTTAGACATTGTCAACAAGCCTCTAAATCTATTGGTCAATTTCAAGGACAACACTTTTATTGAGGGTGGGAAGTGAATGATTTCCTTCTGGAACATTCCATTATTACGTGACTAGGTGAAGGTAGACTCTTCCTCTGACCTTCTATCAATTTCTAGAAAAGCGCGTGATTACTTGTTTACTTCAGAAAAACAATATATATAGCTGTGTTTTAGAAGCTAACTGTAGTAGAATCTTTGGGCTGTAAGTTATTGGTTGTGTATTTTTCTGTTTGAGTTATAATAATATTATTCTGGACTTGTGTCAATTCGTTGGAAAAGAAGAATTATCTGGAAAAAGGACATATGTTTAATAATTTCATTTGGATGATTTAAAAACAAGAACTGTATCATGTGACATTGTCAGCCATTTTGGATTATTTCATCGTCAAGATTCGAACCTGGAACTATTAGAACATTTATTTATTAGGACTTCTAATTTCATTAGTGGATTATTTTTGTGAATTTCATATTTGTTGGATTTGATTCTCTAAAACAGTAAGTTCATTTATTTTATGAAAATAATTGTACTTAATAAATTCATTGTTAAAGTTTTACAAGCTTGTTAGTTTTCACTCTTTCTGTGTTGCTGCTTATTCGAGCCTAAGCACGTAACAATATATATATATATATATATATATATATATATATATATATATATATATATATATATATATATATATATATATATATATATATATATATATATATATATATAAACATTTTCTATAACTGTCTTAATAACATTGCCTCTAGAAGAAAAATAATGCTGATACATTTAAATCTTCTGTATAGATCGGTTTCGCCTCTTACCTCATTCCAAGGCCTCTCGGGGAAGGGCCTCTCAGGGAAGGGTCAGGGAAGAAACGAAATATTTAGAGTAAGTTTCGTGAATTTTCGTCTAAAGTCTTAGATTTGCAACTGACATACAGGCGGACAGATTATATCACAACCTCCTTTAAACCAAAGAATAGGATATCATTATTAAACATAATAGCGCCTTTAACCAGAGGCGTAGCGATGATATTTTGCGCCCGGGGACGAACTATAAAATTGGCGCCCCAGCGATCTTGTGCCCGATTTATTACCCTTGTTTACTTATTATAATGTAACGTTGCAAGCCTCATTTTGGCGCCCCTGTACCTTGGCGCCCGGGGACATATGTGCCCCCCTGCCCCCCCCCCCCCCCCTTAGCTACGACTCTGCCTTTAACTGTCGTTACACACACACACACACACACATATATATATATATATATATATATATATATATATATATATATATATATATATATATATATATATATATATATATATATATATATATATATATATATATTTATTTATTTATACATATACATATATACATACATACATACATGCATACATATATATATCTGTACACAGGGAGAATGTGTATTTCGATGCTCATTAATGCGTGACCAAAGAATGTAATGGCTTAAATGATGATATTTTTTTTTAAATTTCAGTTTAGGTAGCTTGGGGTATATGCAATGCTATGCTAATGTCCTTGTGTGTTAACACAGGAAGCTTTTAGGGACCAGAGGAACTGTAGGAGACAGGGAATTACCCCAGTGCAGTTGGTCCGAGTCTCTGGGAGACAAAGAAAAGGGAAGAACGGAAACAACAGTTAGGCGGTTTGGAGGGAATTGGATTACCATCCCACAGAAAGATCATACAAATGAGGAGGAACACAAGACAGGAGGAAAATCTATCATGCTAAGTCAGATGATGAAAAAATAGGCCGTCACTTGGTGGAGTTAAAGACGAGTGATAGGGTTTTAATTTAAATTTTATTTGAGAGATGACTGTTATTGAATGATATTAAATTGTTTATTTGAATTTCACATGTTCTTTATTCATTAATTTAACTGTCGGCACCGCTGACTGGGGGCTTGGAACTTTGCATCTCTCTATCACTACTTCAATTTCTGACAAAAATGAGCCAGGGTGGATCTTCTGTAATAATTTAAATAATATTGGGAGTACCCCACCCCATCATAAATAAAAGGAAATCTTCACAAGTATAAAGCATTGAAATGTCTTATCAATTAGCTGATGCTTAGATAGGTTAACCTATCGGAGTTTTGTTTAGCAAACATGTTCTATCCCATGTACTTGCAAGTATAATTTCCTGGAATCGTAGGAAATTCGCGAAAAATATTTTTTTCTTAGTTTACTTTATTCATTTCTCATGTTTATCACAAGTTTGTAAACTTGATTCACACAAGTGTCGTGCGAATGCAGGATTTTTTTCTAGTAAGGTTTGGAGTCGAGTACGTTTTTTCTCACTATAGGATCAGGTCACTGCGCGTGATGCTTCTCAAGCATTTTTAAGGTGCAGTAAAGTATCTTCCGATATTACGTTATCAGGCGGTGCATTTTCATTCACTCGGTGATTCATACATAAAGTTTGAACTGCCACGTTTGATGCCCATTATGGTCATGTTAAATATTACATTATGCAATATAGTAACTCTGGATATTTAAGACAAGGTCGACAACTCGTACTCAAAAGAGGGCAGAGTGCAATATCCTTTCAAACACACAGTGGTCATCATGAAAATATTGGTAACATTACTTCTGAATAATTTGTCATACTGACGTGGGATTTAACTATAAGACTTAGTACGCTGTCCAGTTGGTTCTAAATGGAAATAGCACTGTTCTTAGATCCAATATGGCCGCAACTGTAGCCATCTTGAAAATCTTATTTTCGCAAATACACTTGAAGCAAAAGTCATCTTGAGGTAGGGGTTTCACCAAATGACATCGTATTGTGTCCAGCTGGCCCTAAATAAAATTGTAACAATCCGACATCATATATATCCGCCATAGAACGGTCATCTTGAAATTCCTTTTATCGTTACTCTTCCTGTACAGATTGTCGTATCAACATGTGGTTTTCACCTAAAGATGTTGTTTTTGCTTGGTAGTCAATGTGATATCGAAACTATGGCCACCACAGCAGACATCTTAAAACTTTTTAGCTCACGCTACTCCTCAACACTGGAAAAAACAACGTGTAATGTGTATTTCATCCTAAACAAAAACTGTGCCAAGCTGACATCTAATATGTGTATCACAGCAGCTAATCTGAAAATATATTAATTGATAAAGAATATTGATGGTTTCAACACTCAGCAAGGAAGCAATTGTTTTAAAAGCAGTTTCTTCTTTTCATACAGTGGAGCAGATTCAGTCCCTTCGAGGAACTTTTAATTTTATACTGAATATAAATTGTTATGAAAACCGCAAGTTGTGTACATTTCCAATAATTAATAATTGATACATATATGAATGTAGAAATGTAGGTAGCCATTCCTATAAAGTTAAAGTTCTTACAATTTGTGTTTAAAATGTCTATATTTTGGGAAATTTTTCTATATTTCTGACATAGAAACTGACTTGACACCCTTTGATTAAAATTAACATTCCGACCCTCAGATACCTTTTTTTTTGTCACTTGATCACACAAGCAGACGACAAACTATATTTCTTCTAAAGGAATAGTTAGTGACAAGTTCCTGCGCTGTTTCCTCTTAATTACCTACATCTTGCGACACGCGGGTGTGTCTACTTCTCGATGATTAATGGTTAACATGTGTATCAACCGATTTCCTTCCGGGTTTATTATGACGTGATGCCACTTCATTCATGTGGAAATAAATTGTATATACAATTCTTGGTAATAAGTACATTTTAATCACTTAAGGATGGTTCAGTGTTTTTCCAAAGTATGTCATTAATACTGATAAATCGGTCAAGGCCGAGCGGGGTGATACGCATAGTTACCGTTACAAAGAAAACGCATTTGCAGATGAATCTATGGTGGAAAGTTGTTATCAATGCTATGAAAAGACATTGTGATATCATTACAAACAAAAGCAACAAAGAATAAAGTTTACAATCTTTCATGTGTTGCAAATTCTTTAACTTATCACTTGTAATATTTCAGATCCGAAAAACCTGAACAGAGCTTAAATGGTACGTCACTATACAATCGTATCTTAAATAATTGTTCACATTTGATTGATAAATGTCAATATTATGTAGTGATGTACTTCAAAAACAGTATCATCGGTTTCAACAGCTAAAGTTTTTAATGTTTATCTTCAGTTATGGCTTGCTTCTTTTTTGTTTCTGTCTTTTTTTAACAGTAGTTTAAGAAATATTTTGTAGATGATTATTTTAGCGAGGAATTATTTTAATAAATATTTTGTAAATAATTATTTTAGCGATGAATTATTTTAAGAAATAATTTGTAAATGATTAATTTTAGAAAGGAATTTATTGTCTACTACCGGAAGACGTGTATTTGTAATAATGTACAGTACATGATATGGCAACATATTGTTACATTTTATTCTTGCCTAGTCGATGGTTATTGGTGTTCGTGGTGTTATATTTGTTGTTCTTTTAATGTATATGACTACCGGTATTATTGTTTATTGTGGTTATCGTTATTGTTGATTTTTTTTTCTTCTGTTCTTACTTCTATGTGCGTAACTATGTTATTATATGTTATAATATTCGCCTACCTCAGACCTTGCTCGACTCACGACATTTAAAAAATGTAATGCCTCTTAAATATAAAAAATGTACATAAATTAGTCGTTTCATAAATACATTTATGTGTTCTTACGCGATCATAATTTCCAATATTATCGTGTTGTTTGTGTTTCAGACCAAACGGGCTTGGGAGTGTCTATTTTATGAGACAATAAGATGTGGTTGGTGAATCTTCGTAGAGAAGATCCGAACAATCCCTTAACTATACGTATCTTAAGAGTTGCGTCTCTAAACATAATGGACATTACATGTAAACGGCTTGCCCCTTTTTAATTTCAAGTAAATGTTTGAGAATAATAGACCAGCACATTTGAGACAATAGTTCTTAAACGTCTTCTATGCTATGCAGTCCTAAGGACTGCAATCCTTCAAGAAAAACGGACTTGTTTCAGAAACCGGAAAAGGGCAGTGAATAGGCTCATTGCTTTTAACGGAATCTCCCGTTACGTTTGAAAATTGAAGATGATGTTGGGACCCTCAAAATAGAATCGTATTAAAAAAATTATACATTAATGACGTTTAGTGCGTTTTATTTATAATCTAGATGTGGTTTTTTTAAAATTTTGACGGGGGGGGGGGGGGGTAGCGGATACAAACTGGAGCGAAAGGATAGGTAGACAAATACCGTAATTATAACTTCACTGATGTAGTAATAGGTGTTTGGGAATTTACCGACTGCACTTAAATGTGTAGAAAAAACTTTGATAAACTGTTTTACTGCGTATACTCTATACGGTATTTATAGAATCACGATTGTCATTAACCTGTGTTGTAGCTATATTGATAAATGTTTGTAACAAGGTTCATGGCAATCTTCCCATCAGTTTAGGAGGAAAGGAGATACGATCTTATGCTAAAGGATGGACGGTAGGACGAAAGCTCAACCCATACGTTCTTCTATTCTCTCATCAGTAGCCCTAATAACTCACACATTTCTAAATGACTAATTATCTTTATGATAACAGCTCAGTGGTTAGAGCTTCCACCCCGGATGTGGGATGTCGAGCATTAAGAGGGTAGTGTTAGAACAGGTTGGCCTTTAGTCAGGATAATGTAGTTGGGTGGGGACATTATGCTATATGCCTGTGACATGATGTTCCAGTACTAAACATCACTACGAACTGTCACACTGTAGGTATCGTAGCTATATCGTTAAAACTACGTTAAAAATCCAACACACACACAAACACGTGCACAAGCACATGCAAACATCTTTATGATCGTTCAATGCTGTTTTTCCCCATCTGATATCATTACTTTTCTTTTTATATGAACATTGTTTCTACGATTATACTTCTAAGGTTTAGCGTATTAAAGTCTTAATGACACGTGAAGTTTTTCAATGAACATTTATGCATGGTTGGCATTTATAGAAATTACGTGGAGATCCTAAGGTTTTTCCGAAACACTAACATAACTGAATAGTATTTCCGCATGTTACTGACATTAGTAAATTTTTAGCATTCATATTTAAATACGTCCTTATCAAGCCAGCCATCGTACTTGAATGGTTGTCGTTTCAGTCCATTCATCAATATGAAACATCTAGACCCATCAGCTAGAAAAAAGGTATATTTTTTATGAAGTTTACAACTCAAGAACACACTGAAACGAAAAACACAATTCAGAAGCAAATGCGATTAGCGGTGTGTTAGACTGTACAACAGTTATACAATCTAAATTATTCAAGTAAATGCATAAGGAAACTGACACTCCATTGTGTTTCCAGTACTTAGAAATGTCAATATACAAAGAAAGTATTATAAGAATACAGTTTACCTTCATACGAACCAATTAAATAGGCCCAAACATGAGCTAATTAGCTTTATCACACATGAATCAATTATGATTGCCCCAAAAAGGAAATAATTATGATTGCCCCGAAAGGAACTAATTATGATTCCCAAAAAAGAAGCTAATTATGATTGCCCCAAAAGGAACTAATTATGATTGCCCCCAAAAACTTGAACCAATTAACATGTACAGCACATGCCTCTTAAACAGTTCATTGCTAGACAATGAAACAATTTCTTTCCCAGCAACAACTTTATTATCTTTAGTATTTGAAAGGGTCACTAATAAATTGGAGGAAGCAAGCTAAGATCTAGTACGCAATAACAAAGCAATAAGAAAACGAGTCAAAGTGCAACGTTATTCATACGTTGAAAGAGGAAGTTCCGGGAGAAACTCTTAAGGTAGCTGCTCCACTTTTACCAGCATCAAGAAGTCGACACAGTTGTCAGAGGATGTCACTTTGTGCAATATCCTTCCTGCATTTAACATAAAGAAACTGTTTGGAAGAGGGAGTGGAACAAGTAGTACTAGTACAGAACAAGTCTCTTACATCTAATTATCCAATTAGAAGAAATCATGAGTGTAATTGCATGAGAGTTTCAAAGAAAAACAATGAACCCCAGAGTCACATTGTTGACTTACTTTTACAGGTTTATTTAATTTCTTTTCTCAATCACTGGGTTTCAGGCAGGTACTGATTTAAAAAAAATAGAATATAGATTTTTTTTCTCAAGCAAATATAAGAAGGATGCTTAGATACGTATAAAGACTATGATGAACATATGGTGCCAATAAAATTAAGGTCTACAAATGTAAAAATGAGCTACCCAAACCTTTAGGAAGGCAACCGTTCAAAATAAATGTAAACTCGAAGTATTGCAATATAAAAGGTATAGGTGGTATGAAAGTATATCCTTGTAGCCAACTCTGAAGCCGTCCGTATTCAGGCACGAATGGCCGCGACAGGAGACCCTGATTTCATAGAATTTACTCTAAAAAAGAATAGGATATGTTGAAGGTATTTTAAAATGGCAAACATAAAACAATATTGATGGTTTAAGATAACCAAGGCGGTAATTGTCGAATATAAAATGTTGTACTGTTTCCAAAATTGAGTTTTGTTGTTTCTAAGCGAGGACGAAAGATTAACAAAAGTGTGGGGTGACATTTTTTGGTTTCTGAGCGTGTGATGCGTTTTTTTGAGGAGTAAATACTAGCTGATATGAATGAGGTTTTTATACTGACCTACTTTGCACCTGGTGGTGTTACGCACTTCTTCATTTATGATGTGGTCCATGTAAGAGATGCCAAGGATGATTTTGTAGGAAATTTTAAACCGATGTTGCACCATGTTGATAGGCCCAGCACTCATTTCACTCAAAACTTGCATATTGAACCAAGGTTTCTTTAGTTGATCCATACTGGCAAGGACATCATGTGGACACATTTCTAGTTACAGTACCAACACTTGATATAGTTTTTTAATATTCTAGTTTCAGAAACTAAAATGTACTTATGTGGATGAGATCCTAAGCTGTGTGAAAAATGACAAGATTCTGACTCATTGGGATCAGACAGCTGCAGCCACTGGTAGAGTGACCTCTTTCCAGCCTAATGTACAAACTATTCCAAAAGTACCTGTCACCATAATCTCGATCAATAAAAGCTATGTAATAGGTAAGTTGACTGTCACCATAATCTCGATCAATAAAAGCTATGTAATAGGTAAGTTGACTGTCACCATAATCTATATTAATAAAAGCTATGTAATAGGTAAGTTGACTGTCACCATAATCTCGATCAATAAAAGCTATGTAATAGGTAAGTTGACTGTCACCATAATCTCGATCAATAAAAGCTATGTAATAGGTAAGTTTACTGTTGCAGCTACTACGTTTTTTCTCTCAGCATAACCCAGTATATATACTGATCTAATATTACCTGTCAAAATATCCTGCCACCAGAGCTATATCATAAGTTAATGTACAATCACAGTTACTTGGTTTTTTTCATGCGATATATAGGCTGTTCCAAAAGAACAGTCTCAGCTGTCACAACAAAACAACACAAATGCTGAGAGGTGAGCCGGGAGTAATCTATACCAAAAGCATCTCCGATATTTGTTGGTTATTTTCAAATTTATTATACATTGTAATTTCAACTTCATATACATTTCCCAATCACATTACATTACAAATATAATCCTGCTATTTACCGAATCTAGCCATACCAAGTTGAATATGTGTCTTTTCTGTCTTATATAGACAATTGGCAATAACTGTTGCCATTACAAAATCTTGCTTCCACCAGTTGTCTATAGTTTTTAAGCTTCAGTTCTGTTCAACACCTTGTACAAGACACCTCCTGATAATCACCCCCCCCAACCAACCACCCCCCCCCCCTCAAAAAAAAAAACAAGTGTTACATTTGAACTATCCATACAAGAGTTTGAATTTATTTTGATTGATTTTCATTCCTAAACTGGTGGCAAATACATTTTTTAATTTTTTTAATATTTAGTGCTTTTTGCAATTTTTTTAATTTATTTATTTATACATTTTTTTCTGTTATTTGAGTGAAACTTTTCAGCAAATTGCAATAAATGCAACACATTCGGAGCTAAGGAAGACACATTTGAGTCATGCCCATGTAAAGGTTCGTATTAAAATAACCTTGTTAATCTCACTGAACAATAAGAACTTAAATATTGCTTGTCTGTTAATGCATGCAACATAAAATTGCATTTTTTAAAATTCCTAACTTGAAATAGTCTATAGATTATCTATTAGCTTTCATTGTGTGAAATAGTTCCAATATTCTATACCACTAAGATTAAATTCTGAAACATCAGGTATATAATACAATTGTATCACATAAAATAGCTAGAACACAATTATGTTAAATATATCTCGGCAGCTGAAGATTGCTTCTGTAAAGTAGACATCTTCCTGATAAAATGCATACTGGCATATATAGGGAACAATTATTTTGTAAGTATCCTGCTTGTGGTGAAAATCCACAGCCATTGAACTCAAGGTAATGGGGTTTCTCACTGCCGGCACTTTGATGTAGACATGCCAGACCACCGGCTGCTTTAGAGACTTTTCTATGGCGAGCTACAGCAAGGACAGTGATGCCACGGAGGTCAGAAGAAATGTTTAAAAGAAACCTGTCATATGTGAAATTTACAAATTCAAGCGTACACATGAATACAAATGCACCAATTTGTTTTAAATCCATATTATTTAGAATTGCTTGAAACAATGAAACAATTTTTATACAATTGTGTAATACATTAGTAGTTTACATTGGTTTATATGGTAACAATTAAGCGCTTGTTGAAATAAAGCCTCGGTAAAGTACCATGGTGTACTAATATGCTGATCAAGTTTGTTATAATGGCACCCCATGCACGAAATCATTAGTTGTTCATAAACAGTATCCATTTCATTGTGTTACATTTTCCTTTTTCTTTCTAAAATAGTAGCACATACCAATTAAAGGAGACTTGGAGTTGCATGGTCTCTCTCAGATTATATTGACTTACAAAGGAACAAGTCACAATATTTCAGGCCAAGCCACATAAAGACAAGCTTTGCAGAACAAGGAATCTAACACAGCAGTTTTAAATAAGAATGAAAATCCTTGAATTGTTTCAACGTGACTTTAGAAACGTTTTTTTGACCTTGGAAGAAAGTAGCCATGTAGTATGTGTAATGTTTAAATCAAATTTAATAATCAGTTTTTATGACATTTACAATAATAAAGTTAAACTAATGAATACAAATTTAGTTATGTACTACAAGACTATCAAGTAAACAAGTTGTTGTTGTATAGTATAACGGTTAGGTTATTTCCCTTTTTGGGGTGGGGTGCTTCCAATTTATTTAAATTGATATAGAAGACCCAACCTGGTTCGTTTTTGTCAGAAATTGTAGTGATAGAGAGATGCAAAGCTCTGAGCCCCAAGTCAGCGGTGCCGGCAGTTAAATTAATGAATATACAAATTGAAATTTTAAATCACAACAATTTAATATAATTCAAACAGTAATCTCCCAAATACAATTCAGCTAATATCATATCACTCCACCAAGCGACGGCCTAGTTCATTCTTTGAATTAGTGTGTGAAATTTTCCCTTATGTCCTGAGTACTACTCATCTGTATGTTTATTCTCTTTTCCTTTGTCTCCCTCTGTTGTCCCGTCTACTTCTCCCTCTGTCCTTCCTTCTCTCTTATGTCTCCCAGAGACTCGGACCACATCATTGAGTACTTCCCTCTGGTCCCTAAAAGGTCTTCCCTTTTGTCTCCCAGAGACTCTGACCACATCACGGAGTAATTCCCTCTGGTACCTAAAAGCTTCAAAAGAATACATACACGGACATTAGCAAAGCATATTCCTTTTGCTACGTAACTCACACTAACATTAATATCATCAGATAGGCAATTACCGTTTCCTGGTGACGCATTCGTGCCCATCGAAATACACATGCTCCCTGTTAAGTGTACACGGTATATATATAACTTCTCAACAGTATTATATACAAAACAATATCATATAATCAGACGCATTTCTGTACATTGCACTTCTATAAGTGTACACAGATATGTACGTCCATGCTCTGATATATCCATACACACGATACTCTTACTCGTATACACAAATAGAAAAATTCCTATACTAATGTTGCACACCGCAACATTATACAAAGTTTATAATTCAATTCAACATTTGCAAATCTATGTCAAATGAATACATGCATGAGGTTACTACGAATTAACCCAATAATGAATTACAATATTAATTCTACAAATCACATTGCTCATATCTCAAAATACGCATGTATATCAAATACTACGAAGGAATAAAACTACAAGGGTGATTTTATATATACTCAAATATATAGATATACTGCAATAATTAAAAGTACACTTACTTTGCAGTAATATTTCACAACAATCGAGCAAATAATAACTGACCTGTTTCGAAGGTTACTTATTATTCCCAGAATTCCGCCATTACGAATGGTCTCTGAGTATTTTTATTTGCCTTGTCTGTCCAAAAAATTGTAACACTACTAAAGTTTTGATTCTCAAGATGATATATTTAAACTTAAGATTCTAATGTCTAGCACGCCTAACTCAATTAGGATTGGAGGTTGGTTCCTAATGATCAGAAATCACCCCTCCCAACCGTCTGTCAGGGATGTTTACGATACAATTTGACGAATGCTTGTTCCAACATGAAATCGCCACTTACCTGTGAACAAGGTTATGTAACTGACTTTGGCAAAATAAACCGCGCGCCTTGAGTTTATGGCTATGTCAGTTAACTCGCTGGACACCTTATACATTTTGCCGGCTAGAAATTATAGCCCCAGGGCTTAACATACCCATGCTAACATCTGGTTGCTTCTATACCGTGACATATGGTTTAACGCAATTTTCAAGACAAGATAGGCTATACATGGCGTTCAGAATAAATGGAGGAAAACCCAGGAAAACCCCGGAAAGAACCACCGACCGAAGAGAAGCTACTGGCAAGATTTTTCACATAACCACATTGGCCGAATCCGAGACCCAAACCCAAACATACGGAGGTACGATGGCAATGATTCGTAATGGTGAGCACTTTAGACCCCGGGGCCACTCACGTCCCTCATGTAAACAAGTAATTCATGACTGGAAACCAGCATTATTACTTTGTTATACTAATAGATTTTTTAATAGTAAGATGTTACATGATGTATATTGTGACATGTAGTCGTAATAAACTCTATAAGGTATATATAAAGAGAGAACTGATCAATCTAATTCATTTCTATTTTGGAGTCCTAACTCTAATTTCTTGTGTTACTGATGTAATTATCCTAGAACTATTGAGATTTACTCAAAGGAGTACTGGACAACGTTATTTTGACAATGTCACGATTAATGGCGGTACCAAAACATTGCCAGTTCTGTATGTAACAGAATTGTTACCGAGTGGTTGGTGGATTAAATGAACAACACAAACACAATATGTGCAAGATGATGTAAATGTATGAAATAAATTAATGAAAAATAATGATGTATCAACACAATAACTCATGCGTTCAACCCACGATCACACTTCACAACCATTCACAATTTAAAAATAAATTAAATATTAATACAAATAAACACAGATTCAAAGAACCTCCTGGACTACACAAATGTTTCAAATAAAATGGAACCTTTACAAAAGTTATATTATCGCACGTATAAATTGCGATAGCAAATACAACATCAAACTATATTATCGCACGTATGGATTGCGACAACAAGTACAAACATCTACATGTATTAAATCAAGTTACTAACTGTTATTGAGATTCATATAATCCCTTGGAATACTACTGTGATTCAAAGTAACTACGTGTAAATATAACAATGTATTCAATTGTAACCACAACTGAAACACACGCATGTGTCTCGACCCTGTACAACCGTACGATTCACCAACTGTTGAATCGCCGTACAGCTTCTCCGAATACCTAGGCTTGACCCAATACTTTTATCGGCCACTTGCCCTTCACGGATCCACTACAATTATACGTACAGACAGCATACAGCACCTACTAGAACCACCGGTCCCAAACACTACCCCGGACGTTTACACCTCTAGACAGCTCCGGACACTCGGAAATTTAGACTTCTAGATAGTTCCGGATATTTACACGTCTCGACAGATATCCTCAGACATCATGACCTCCTGTTCACGCCAGATACAAACGTAGACGGACAGACAGTCTGACAAACAGACAGTCAGATACCTCAATTTGATCGCACAATCAAATGGCACAATTAAACAGCACAATCACGGCACAATCACGGCACAATCAATCACATTCAGCCCTTTTGCTGGAGCAATCAATCACATCCAGCTACAAAAAATAAACCAAACTAATAATAATTGTTTCTAAAACAATCTAAAATTTAGATTACGCTATTGCATTTAAAGTCTAATAGTGACTAGTAATTCCAAATATTCAACGGTTTAAATCTGCATTGTAATAAAGGCATCATTACTTGAAATGATAAACTGAATAAAATTCACTGTAAATAAAACGAAATATAAATTTAACACACACCCCTTTGGCTGGAGAAAGAATGACGAGCTATCTCTCCTTTGACAAGATACTTTTGACTCGTAATCTTTTTAGAAATATTCTGCCTTATATGTCCCCAAATAGGTGAGCAGAATTCAGGGCAAAATTCCCGTGCACCCCGTGATTATAATGTTCCTGACTTCAAGTGATTTCTAGTCAGGCACATGCAAATCGCTACACGTCGCTTACTTTGAAAAACACTTATTCACCCCAGGTAACGCATGTACGACGAAACAAAAAAATGGTGAAATTAGTTTGTATTCAAGAAGAAATAAATTCAATTTTCGCCTAATTCTGTAACACTGTAATTTATACGGAACTACTACAGGGCTACTAAAGAAAATTTAGAAAATAGGAAAATAAAGAATATAATAGGGAAAAAACTAAGGAGAAACCTAGTACTAGCTCAAACCAAAAGTAATCACCAAAAATGAAAGCCTCTTTAAGGGATGGAAGCACCACTAGGAATGAGCAGGTAGATTTCAACCATCCTTAGAACCCACATACACTACGGTGGGCATGAGATGATCAAGGCTCGTATACTGAGCAACCAGACCGAAAAGTGAAGATGCCACAAAATAGGGAGACCAAAAGGATTACATAAAAACTAGTACTAGAGTATTCCCGGGGTAGGCAACCAAAAAGAAAGCCTCTTTAAGGAATGGAAGCACCACCAGTAATGAGCAGATAGATCTTAACCGTCCTTGGAAACCACATACACTACGGTGGGCATGACATCACCAAGGCTCATACACTGAGCAACCAAAATGGAAAATAAGACGCGAGTAACCCATGAAACACACTAGGGAACCTGGAAAAATTACTCAAAGCCCTTTGAGTAATCAAATGACTCCGGAAATAATAACAATTTAACAAAGTAGATGAAAGATAAAATAATAAGGGTGTACAAACCACAACGAACTGATAATGAAAACAATTAGAGAATAAAAAACACCATGTAAAAGGCAAAAAATAAATAAACAAATAATAACAAATAAGTTTGTTTTTTTTTTAAAAAAAAACAGCCCTTAAAATAAGTATAGGAACATACCCTCACTCCTATAAGCTTTTCTAACTTTTTTCTCAATAAAGCCTTATTGACAGTAAATAATAATTACCAAATACCTATCAAATTTTAAAGTCAGAAGGCCAAATGTTAAATATAAGTAGATGGCCTGAGACCAGACTATCATAAAATTCTGTCCCGATAGTATGGTCCCAATTTAAACAATATAAGGTAGTCTAAAAGCCCAAGACTACCAGTCCCCACAGAACAAGCATGCAATTAAATTTTATCTAACTTTAGACATATAGACCCCCCAACTCAACTATAAGGGCTGGGGCGTATGGGTCTGTATACTCTATTAACTAAAAACAGCACAGAGTTCATCCAATTTAGGGGGTGGGGAGAGTTTGGATAAAGGGACATCACCGCTGGACAAAAACCGGAAAAAAACATCAGGAGAGAAACAACTTCAAAGAACCCAGGACAAAGGAAAATGATGGCTTCTTAGAGGGAACAACCGTATGCTGGGACACCATGACAACAAGAGTGCAGCCTGACATTAGGGCTACTCAAACATACAAAAAAGCAGCACAGAAAATAATCCGATTGCTTTAATTGCCTGGTTAACATGATCCTCATTTGGTACCAGAACTCATTTCGAACAGTCTATTTCACGAAAGCTGACTTGATCATTTTTTTGCACACCATTCAAAATTAACAAGCTATATTTACCAAACAGTGACTATACTTCTTTATATCGCATAGACATCTTAGTATTCAAACTTGTTAGGGACTTAATACACGTACACTTTGTACTAGAAATATTGGAAAGTTAATATAGTTAAACAATTTTACGACTTCATGGATTTGATATAATTGTATAGGTGGCTCACACATTATTGGTATTTGCCTGTCCATTAGTAATAACTGGACCAGATTTGAATTAAGCACGGAATCACGATGTTGCCGGCTGTACGACATCCTTGGACTTAATGGTACCTTTCTTTTATTGCCACAACTCGAATAGCTCCAAAATGGCGGAGATGTTAAACTAATTTCCAATACCTCCACTTGTGCCATTGCACACCATTAACACGCATAATTGGCTGTTAGGGTTGAGTGTGTGTTGGGTCTATTCCCACTCACCCATGGTCCTCCCTTCAGGTCGATGGTTACTTAAAAGCAACCCCGACCTGACGACCAAATTAAATAGTACCTTTTGAGCACATAAATGCCTGGGGAAGCGGCACCATTCCCCCCCCCCCCCGGAGTAATTAAATATCCAGCTTTGCTGGAAACTTAAAACAGTGCTTCATGCCCCTAGTGGGCGATACAGCACTATAATTCAAATTCATCATCATTATGCGGAACTTTTCTTTCTCAGGACCTTAACTCTTTTATGATTTTTTTTTTGGATTCACTTCAGAATACTTAAAGTTCTATCCCATTTTCGTGTATAACTTTCATAATTAATCTATTTTTTGTTTGTTTTACAAAACCTGCTGGTTTTACTTCTTTCTGTTAAAGAGTTTCTAACTAGATAGTTCTAACACGTATGACTAATTTATTTAGTAAGTGTTCAATGTAGGAAGAAAAACATACTCGTGAAAGAAATGCAAGCTTCGATTCCCGATAGGTAATGTTTTGCCCTGTCATGTCTACAGCTATAGCACTTAGTGCAGACATGGGCTTGTGTTTATGGCCTCCTGAAACTTTAACCGTCACAATTTATTATGTGTGTTACTGTACATAACAGCACTTCAGTATTATTTCATCTCCAAGCTGCGGTATTTATTGTTTTAATAACTTTCGATTTTTTTTTATTCCAGCTATACATTTTTGGGCCATTTGAGCTTTGTCATTGAATACAGTGAACGATGGAGCTTTTACCGTTATACCTAAATGTCCACAGGTTGAATTCTCTCATAAATTTGTTATGTCAACATTTATTCAGTATATCCACTCCTAGTTCAGACCATGAAGTGTTTCACCCAGAATATAATCGTATCTGTTCTCAGCTTAACATTATTATCTGCATATAACTCGTATTCTGAGTGAACACCTGCATTGTTTTCAAGACAAATTTATCATGTACTCAATAACTTCTAAAAACATCGAACTTGAAATGGGCCGAGCCAAGGAATGTTCCGTTGCGATCATGATCTCATTTAATTTTAGTGTTCACATTACTACAAACTTTTATTATAATTAATATCCATAATTTCTAGGATTCTTTTCTATTAGAATTAACATACGATTTAATAAGTTACACATTTTACATTAATGAATCAGCTTAGTCTCGTTTGTCATCATTTATACCTCAAGATGACATCAACAGTCTGTTTCGTAGCTTTGAAGCTGCTTTCTCATTTGTAAACAGGGTTTTACAAATTTATATCTTTTCTTCAAAGTAAGAGTTTTTTCTAACAAAAACTGATATAAATATTTCAATCTATTATATTTTTTTTCCTCTCGAATCGCAGAGGATATTGAGTACGTGACGATTTGGGATTGGGTGGTGGACATGTCTGGTACTCAAGACGCTAAATTACGGATCTGAAAGTCGGACTGAAAAGTCTAAAAAGTTTTATCTGAAGGAATAAATAAATGTATTTAATATCACTAGACGCGGAATTACATTTCCTTTCCAAATGTGAATCGCGATGAGAAACGTACTTTCAGAGTGATGGTTATAAAAAAAACGGTCATCCTGAAAAATTAATCTGACTCGCCAATGGGAAGCTTTAGGCATTCTGACAAAAGATGCCGAAGTTAAGTTGCTAATATGTGGCGTTGTTACATAAAAAGTTAATAGAGGCAGATTTTAAAAGAAATTCATAATACACCTAGATTTTCCCGAAGCACCACCCATAGATAAATTATTTAAGATAAATCAACTTCGCTATTAAGACTTGGCCATTTTGGAAAGAAACACGTGACCAACGATGCCCTCAATGTCATTGAAAACCTCCCACCCATGGCCGAAGTAGACGAGAGACCTACTGTGGCAAAACTGAAGACCTTAGAGAAAATGTCCTTAGGTAAAGCCCCAGGGAAGGATGGCATCCCATCAAAAATCATAAAGTGCGGCTTCAGCTTACTGCTCACACACCTGCACGACATCCTCTGCCAGTGATGGGATGAGGGTGCAGTGCTTCAGGATATGAGACGCCAACATCGTAATCCTGTACAAGAACAAAGGCGACAGAAGTGTCTGCAAAAACTACAGGGGATATCCTTTCTCAGCATCGTGGCCTTTAGTGTATAGATACTGCCATTGACTGCTTTCACCAAATCTGTTGCAACACTGCTGATAACGGTCTTGGGATAGTAAGTTTATGTATCCTGGCTGAATTGATCAATGTAGCGACCAAATTCTGCTCTGTTTGGACGAGGGATCTTCAAAGTATGTCATTGCAATATTGCAGTGGACACTTTCTAAAGTTGACGGACGAGGATCACGGTCTTGACGAAGACCAATCTAATACTTTTTGTTCACTTCTTTCACCTTTCGTCTGTGAATATGAATGGTAAAGAGTTCCCCACTAACAAAGTTTGACTTTACTAGTCTTTCTTGTTGATATTGTTTTATTTCCATAGGATTTATAAGTTTTATGGGTAATGCAGACATAATCACCATTCAGAGTATCGTAGGAAATTATATTACTTGGGTTCGACCATATGAAAATAGTGACAGTGCCGAGACTATCAGGCAAACTCCAGGTAACAGTAATTCAAGTCGTTCTGTTACCAACCGTGACATGACACGCCGCAAAGGAAATACTGGACTGTATTACCTTTCTCAAGTATACAATCGCAGCTCTTGCGAATTGGTTGGGAGTAGTTCTTTCCATATATTAGGCAATTTACCTTTTAACGTTTGGAATCAACTTTCAGTAGCCAGGGCAAAGGCAACATGTATTCTTTCTTGGAGGGGGTGGGGTGATATCGATGAGGTGTTGGTGGTATCTGCAGTAGTTTGCACAGGCAAGGAAGATTTTCATAAGGTGGTTCACACACGGCATCGCGTTAATCGTGAAGCAGAATGGTCGTGTTGCATCTCTTTCGTTAATAAAGAGGTAGGATTCACGGTAATAAATGACAGCACATTCGCTAGTACAACTGCAAGGTACACGACGAGCATCACTTTCTACGGTGGTAGTAGTAGAAAAGTGGTTATGCCGTACGGCATCGATATGATCACAAAGCACAGTATCGATGTGATCGTAAATCACAGCATCGATATGATTGCAAAGTACAGCATCAATATGATCGCAAGGCACAGTATCGATATGATCGCAAAGTACAGCATTGATATGATCGCAAAACACAGCATCGATATAATCGCAAAGCACAGCATCGCACTCAACTTTGGACTTTAGTCCCTCGGTTGTTTCATGTTGTGTTTAATGATTCCAACACTTTTTAATACACCCCCCCCAAAAAAAAAAACAAAAAAAAAACAACAATCCTCTCGCTTGTACATGTATTTAAGTCACGTGAGAATCTGACTAGTCACAGATTCAGAAAGATACCTTTGAAACGATTTACAGCTTAAATAATAAATATTTGATCATCACCAGTTAAACAACTACGTGCCATAGAATTACGGGTGGAAATTAATGTCTGTCTGTCGGTCCGTGACGTTTGGCGCCGCCAGTTTGGCGCCAGCCGTTTTGGCGCTAGGATGTTTTGGCGTGGGCCATTTTGGCGCCGGACGTTTTGGCACCGACAAAAGGATTAACATCAAAAGATTACACATTAACCTTAAAATAATTAGAGGCCATGTCGGCATTTACAAAAGGATTAAGAAATAACAATATAAGCAGGACACTTAAGATAACTGACTCTATTAGTATATTGTACTGTGAGTCATGACCACTTAAGGATTAACAATTTAACCTTTTGATGTCTAACGTGTTATTCATATAACACCAATAGCCTGATAGTCTCGGCACGAAAGCAATGATAAGGTAAAAGAAGTCCATGTAAAGGATTAACGATTTAGCCATTCAGGCTCAAACCCACTTCTATATAGTTGTTTGTTTATATAAGTGTGTTGTCAAATGTATTAACGTAAAAAAAAAGTCGAAGCGTGGTCAATGAAAGTACGCGCAGGATGGATATTATTACGCTTTTGATGAATGCAGTGCCGATAAGCTTAAATTTTTTGGCGATGCGAGTTGAAAAACGAATGTTAAGTCCGTCTTCACACAGCTGTACTGACGGACAGTTCATTCTACTGATGAATGAACATAACATAGTTTTAGTTAAAGTTATTTTAATAACACATAGGGAGATCATTGGAATAATTTTACTTTTAATTTTCACTTTATATTTCACTTACACACTACATCTCTTTGATCGCTGAACCGCTCCGGTGGCCTTGTGGTTAGAGCGTTCGCCGCGGAAGCGGGAGATCGTGGGTTCGATCCCCGGCCGAGTCATTCCAAAGACTTACAAAAATGGTAGTAACAGCTACCTCGCTTGACGCTCAGCATTAAGAGGTTAGTGTTAGGACTGGTCGGCCTGGTGTCAGGATAATGTGACTGGGTGGGACATCATGCTATATGTCTGCGGCATGATGCCTCTGCTAGACATCACTATAAACTGCCCCACAGCAGACATCGTAGCGATATGACTGAAAAATTGTTAAAGCTACGTTAAACATCCTAATCAAACAAACAAACAAAATCTTTGATCGCTGAGCTAATCGATGTTGTCCTTACCTGCTCCACTAATGTAAGGTTACATCTCAACGGGAATAACAATTGCTCGGCGCCAATGTGGCCGGCGCCAAACCGGCCCGTGCCAAAACGGTCGGCGTCCTGCTTCGCCGCTGTCTGTCTGTCTGTTTCTCTCTCTCTCTCTCTCTCTCTCTCTCTCTCTCTCTCTCTCTCTCTCTCTCTCTCTCTCTCTCTCTCTCTCTCTCTCTCCAAGAAACTTAACACTTAAAGATTTACTATTATGTTTAAAGAGTTACTCCCCCTCACGCCAGCAATTTCTTTCAATCGTTGATACTGTGTTATTTGCATCTATGAACAATCATTCATTATTATTTTCTCTGGAACCACAGTGCCCTGGTACTAGAATTCAAATCCCATTTTGCTGTAAAATATTCTTTAGCAGCTATACTTGTAGATATTATCTACATAGTGACTTTCTAGGCAATAAGGAAATTGAAAAATATTGACCAACACAGAAGAAGGGTACTAGTTGTGGCAGTGTTCGATGGTCAGTCGGCTCTGGCGGTAAACGACAATAAATAATCACCAGGTGTGTGTGTGTGTGTGTGTGTGTGTGTGTGTGTGTGTGTGTGTGTGTGTGTAGTCTAATTTGCATTTCACCAGTCTCTCAGGAAACCAACATAAAGAGTGCCCCAATTCGTCGATCTTGTTCATTATTAAAAAATAAACTCCTTTCAATAAGCATTACATGTCATCGCTCTCAGTTAAAATTTGTATCACTGGAGTCCGAACATCTTCGCTATCCAATGTCCCAGTATGTTAACAAAGTTACACCTTGGCGGATCGACATTATATTTCAGTGTTTCGCGTCTGTGACCTTTATCGGATGCATCCAATCAAAATAAAGTTGTTTAAGTTTGAATACTGTTCCCGCATGATGGAAACAAAGGGAGTATACAACTGGAATGGACGCATAAATAAGCAATTTTTCACTGTTCGCGCAAATATATCCTTTCACTTATATACACGTGTAATGACGTATCTCTGGTATAAAGTCAGATTTTCGATGTTGAACTTACAAACTCTCATTTTGAATTCTATCGTTGCCGCCAACAATTTCGATCGATATACAATGCACCTCTGTTACATGCTGTTGGATAGCAGATATTGTATACAAGGGAAGCAACTCGTAAATCAGAGAGAGAGAGAGAGAGAGAGAGAGAGAGAGAGAGAGAGAGAGAGAGAGAGAGAGAGAGAGAGAGAGAGAGAGAGAATAGTTTTGATAGTTAATTCTGGTATTTGCATAATATTGCATGACTAAAATAGTGCAGCATGTTCTATAGTTATATGTTTCGCATTTGTAATTAAACCTGCTTATTTTTGTATGAGAAAGGTTAATATTGTAATTTCACACGGTACTAATTATATGGAAGAACTGTGAGCCAGTCTAGAAATGGGTGAAGAAATACTAGAGTATATACGGGTTTGGTGGTCCATAATTGGTTAATAATGAAAAGTAAAATTTTAGTAAAAATATCTTTTGAGCGCTTATCCGATCCGTAATTTTTTTTTAAAAAAAATATTTGTTTGATGCAATTTTAGTATTTGTACAGGCTTGAATTAGGAGTACTCAAAATTGAAAGTAGCGCCTGATTCATTTGGTGCAGAATCAATAACATGTGTTTCAGGCACATGTATATATTTTAAAAAATGCCGCGTCTCCTATGGTGTTATCCACACGGAAGCTTGTACCACAGATAGTTGAGCATGGAGAAATATAGGCATGATCATTAGCACCCAGAAATTTTAAGTTATTCAATTGGAATATGATGGTTTCCATATGTTTACTATGGGAGTCAAATTAGTACCGTGACTCCTATATTTGACCTATACCATAATAGAAGATTGTTGTTTCCATGGTTGCTCCGTGTATCCATGGTATCATTTTGGTGTGTTTTGCATATGACAATCATAATGGAATATTTTTGTCATGTTGTCCATGTGATTTTTGGAGAAAAATATCTATACAAAACAAAGATTGGAACGGTTGTATACACTGGACAGAGACAGTAGATAGCTCAGACTATGGAGAAAAAAAATGAATCGACTCATTAGACTGCTTATGACAAAGACTATGATCACCTTGATAGCACTTAACTATTGCATCTGTTGCATAAGATAAATTACTTATTAATTTTGGTGTACATCTATCATATTTTGAAATGATTTTTCAAACTCGTCCTAGCACCTCTTAGTCAAGTATAAAGTTGTTCTGCATCTTTTGCCTTAGTCTTTTAGTTCTTCCTGGCATTGAATAAATTAATTTGCTCTGACATTTAATGAACTTTCTATGATTTTGAGCCAGATGACATCTATCAATACTATTTACAAGGACTGTTTCAGTTATTCCTTCCCTTCTAAGGTCCAGGCTAGCCCGATAACTAGCAGTGTCTAGATCAGTCGTAATGTTGCGTACCTCTAGATTGTCTATTTTCTTCATATGTATAAGCCCTTCATTACAAAATGTGTATTTCATCTCCAATATTTGTTTGTAAGCTTGTATTTGCTGAGCAGTGACACAATTTGGCTTCATCATCAGCTGTATGCGTTTTACTTAATGTGCATAGTTTATTCTTTGTGGTTATATTAATTACCATTTTCTCCGGAGTAGTGTCTTCAACTAGAATGTGTGCACTGGGTACCTGGTTTAAAGGCTGTCCTACCTACTCCACTATAAATTGCATTATTATATGTTGAGTAACACTGAATATCAATTATATTTGTTTTATTTCCTATCATACGATTAAACTCATTAACATCTTTTCTATGTACTGCCATGTCTCTCATATTGGTGCATTCGATATTTTGGCAACATTATTTGAACTTTTCTGCATACCCTTTGTTGAGTTGGTGGGGTGGCATGGACATTCACACTTAAAAGAATGGTTCTCAACCCTTCCTTTTCATTAGAAGTCCATGAAAGTCTAATCTGCATCGCATTATTTATACAGGCAGTTTTGTCTTCTGCAACATCTCCTTGGCATTTCTTATTACAGGAAACATTCTTAATATATATCTGCGTGTCAAACATATTGCACTATCCGGCCGCACCAGACCTCTTTTCTCCTCACCAGACCTCTTTTCTCCTCACCAGACCTATTTTCTCCTCATGTTTTAAGTCCCATGATAGAAGAACTTGACAGTCAGGATGTTGGAACTGGTGCTTCATGTGTGTACTAAGCGATGTGTGTTTGATGAAATGATGAAAACAAGCTTTATGTCAGAAATGTGGTTTCAGATTTGAAACAAAATCTATTTATAAAGGCAACATTGTTCTGCACTTACTATCAAGTGATATTATAGAATCATTTAGCTGTAAATTAGAGATTGCTACTTGGTATCCCAAATCAAATTATATTACCTCCCCTTTGACTGTAAATGAGTGATTGCAAAGTTTGCTTTTTTTCTCTTTTTGTCAATACTTTATGCATTTTATACAGCTTCCTATTGAAAAGTACAAAATTTAACACTGCTTGTATTGGAAAGTAGCCACAATACTGATTTTGAGGCTTTTTCTTAACTTTTTATGAGTTTTGGATATATATATATATGGACATGCCTTGGCATCACAAAGTTTTCCATATATTTATCCACCTTCAGCTTACTTCTTAGCTTTGACAGCAGCAGTTTGTCAGAGCAGGTTTTCCAAAAGTAGGAAAGATAAAACTATTCTGAGAATAGAAAGCCACTTGAATATCTAAGAATGGATAACAATTTCAAGTATTAAATCTCTATAGTAAGGATTGAATAAAAAAAATTAAGATTGGATGTTTCTTTTACGCTGTAATATTACAATGTTTTGGAACATATTAAGATGTATGCAAAAAGGGACTGAAGACATTTCCCTATATACTTGCGTATATGTTGAGTCCGACCGCTAGAAACATTGGACCTTATCTGCCGTCTCATAATGCGCCGACAGATTTAGAGTCTTTGTTATTTGTTCGACGGATTTGTCTTGACAAAATTGATAGACATAGTTCTGACCGATTTGTCTTAACAAAATTGATAGACATAGTTCTGACCGATTTGTCTTAACAAAATTGATAGACATAGTTCTGGCCGATTTGTCTTGACAAAATTGATAGACATAGTTCTGACGGCGCATAGGAAAGGTCTCGGTATGAGAAGTTTGGACTCGACTTAAAACAAGTACAGAAGTTACAAACCTCTAAGATTAACAATAATTAATAACATTAATAAAACTAAAAATAATGTCACAAAACGGTGCAAAAAGAAACGTTATTGCAAAGGACATGTATGACTAGAATTTTGACAATTTTTACTGGGTTTGATAATTTAAACCTACTTAACCTTTCTTTATTAGTTTTAACGGAATAGTTTATACACTTTTACATCGCCACAAACACATTTGCATAAAGCTACTGTTTTATAACAGAATTTGTAAACAACTTTGCATTATTTATTTTGTGTCGTCCGATGTTTCTCTCTGCATTTGTTGTCTGAAATTTGAACAATTGTCCGACAGCTGAGGAAGTCTTGTATTATTATTATTATTATTATTATTATTATTATTATTATTATTATTATTATTATTATTATTATTATTAATATCATCATCATCATAATTTGTAGTACTATTATCATTATTACTAGTAGTAATAGTACGACTACAATTGTCATGATTAGTAGGAATAGTAGTAGTGCAAATATTGCTGATGTTTCTGCTGATATTACTGCACAATATTCAAACTACTACTACTACTACTACTACTACTACTACTACTACTACTACTATTACATAATATTACTACAATTACATATTACTACTACATATTACTATTACTACTACATATTATTACTACTGCTACATGGTACTAAGTCTTCTATACTACATATTATTGCTAACGCTACATATTACTAATACTACTACATATTACAACTCCTACTACTGCATATTACAACTACTACTACATATTACTACTAATACTACATATTACTTCTACTAATACATATTACAACTACTTAAACTACTTCATATTATTACTACTATTACATGGTACTAAGTCTTCTATACTACATATTATTACTAACGCTACATATTACTAATACTACTACATTTTACTACTACTACAAATACATATTACTACTTCTATTACTACATATTACAACTACTACTACATATTACAACTACTTCTACTACTACATTTTACTACTTCTACTACTACATATTACAACTACTACTACATATTACAACTACTTCTACTACTACATTTTACTACTTCCACTACTACATATTACAACTACTTCTACTACTACATTTTACTACTTCCACTACTACATATTACTCCTACATATTATTTCTACTACTACATATTACAAATACTTCTACTACATATTACCACTACTTCTACTACATATTACAACTACTTCTACTACTACATATTACTCCTACATATTATTTCTACTACTACATATTACAAATACTTCTACTACATATTACATATACTTCTACTACATATTACAACTACTTCTACTACTACATATTACAACTACTTCTACTACTACATATTACAACTACTTCTACTACTACATATTACAACTACTTCTACTAATACATATTACAACTACTTCTACTACTACATATTACAACTCCATCTACTGCTACATATTACAACTCCTACTACTTCATATTACAACTACTACTGCATATTACTAATAATGCTACATATTACTATTACTACTACATATTATTGCTACTGCTACATGGTACTAAGTCTTCTATACTACATATTATTACTAACGCTACATATTACTAATACTACTACATATTACAACTCCTACTACTGCATATTACAACTACTAACTACATATTACTAATAATACTACATATTACTAATACTACTACATATTACAAATATTTCTACTACATATTACAACTACTTCTACTACTACATATTACAACTACTTCTACTACTACATTTTACTACTTCAACTACTACATATTACTACTGCATATTATTTCTACTACTACATATTACAACTACTTCTACTACATATTACAATTAATTCTACTACTACATATTACAACTACCACTACATATTACAACTACTTAAACAACTACATTTTACTATTACTACTACATATTATTACTACTGTTACATGGTACTAAGTCTTCTATACTACATATTATTATTAACGCTACATATTACTAATACTACTACATTTTACTACTTCTACAAATACATTTTACTACTTCTATTACTACATATTACAACTACTACTACATATTACAACTACTTCTGCTACTACATTTTACTACTTCCACTACTACATATTGCTCCTACATATTATTTCTACTACTACATATTACAAATACTTCTACTACATATTACAACTACTTCTACTACTACATATTACAACTACTTCTACTACTACATATTACAACTACTTCTACTACTACATATTACTAATAATACTACATATTACTCCAACATATTATTTCTACTACTACATATTACAACTACTTCTACTACTACTACTACTACATGTTACTAACACTACTACATATTACTAATACTACTACATATTACAACTCCTACTACTACATATTACAACTACTACTACATATTACTAATAATACTACATATTACTTACACTACTACATATTACAAATACTTCTACTACATATTACAACTACTTCTACTACTACATATTACAACTACTTCTACTACTACTACATGTTACTAACACTACTACATATTACTAATACTACTACATATTACCACTCCTACTACTACATATTACAACTACTACTACATATTACTAATAATACTACATATTACTAACACTACTACATATTACAAATACTTCTACTACATATTACAACTACTTCTACTACTACATATTACAACTACTTCTACTACATATTATAACTACATCTACTACTACATATTACAACTACTTCTACTACTACATATTACAACTACTTCTACTACTACTACTACATGTTACTAACACTACTACATATCACTAATACTACAACATATTACTAATACTACTACATATTACAACAACTACTACTACTACATATAACTACTTCTACTACATGTTACCACTACTTCTCCTACATATTACAACTACCACTACTACTACATATTACAACTAATTCTAATACTATATATTACAACTACTACTACTACTACATATTACAACTAATTCTACTACTACATATTACAACTGTTACTACTACATATTACTAATACTACTACATATTACAACTTCTACTACTACATATTACAACTACTACTACATATTACTAATAATGCTACATATTACTAATACTACTACATATTACAAATACTTCTACTACATATTACAACTACTTCTACTACTACATATTACAACTACTTCTACTACTACTTCTACTACTGGATATTACAACTACTACTACATGTTACTAACACTACTACATATTACTAATACTACTACATATTACTAATACTACTACATATTACAACAACTACTACTACTACATATAACTACTTCTACTACATGTTACCACTACTTCTCCTACATATTACAACTACTACTACTACTACTACATATTACAACTAAATCTACTACTACATATTACAACTACTTCTACTACTACATATTACAACTAATTCTACTAATACATATTACAACTACTTCTACTACTACATATTACAAATACTTCTACTACATATTACAACTACTTCTACTACTACATATTACAACTACTTCTACTACTACTTCTACTACTGGATATTACAACTACTACTACATGTTACTAACACTACTACATATTACTAATACTACTACATATTACTAATACTACTACATATTACAACAACTACTACTACTACATATAACTACTTCTACTACATGTTACCACTACTTCTCCTACATATTACAACTACTACTACTACTACTACATTTTACAACTAAATTTACTACTACATATTACAACTACTTCTACTACTACATATTACAACTAATTCTACTAATACATATTACAACTACTTCTACTACTACATATTACATATACTTCTACTACATATTACAACTACTTCTACTACTACATAATACATCTACTTCTACTACTACATATTACAACTACTTCTACTACTACATAGTACCACTAATTCTACTACTACATATTACAACTACTTCTACTACTACATATTACAACTACTTCTACTACATATTACAACTACTTCTACTACTACATATTACAACTACGTCTACTACTACATATTACAACTAATTCTACTACTACATATTACAACTACTTCTCCTACATATTACAACTACTTCTACTACTACATATTACAACTAATTCTACTACTACATATTACAACTATTTCTACTTCTACATATTACAACTCCTTCTACTACTGCATATTACAACTACTACTACATATTACTAATACTATTACATATTACAACTACTACTTCATATTACTAATACTACTACATATTACTACTACATCTACATATAAATACTTCTACTACATATTACAAATACTTATACTACAAATTACAACAACTTCTACTACACATTACCACTAATTCTACTACTACATATTACAACTACTTCTACTACTATATTCTACTACATATTACTAATACTACTACTACATAATACTAATACTATTACATATTACTAATACTACTACATATTACTAATACTACTACATATTACTAATACTACTACAAATTACTACTTCAACTACTATATATTACTAATACTACTACATATTACTTCCACCACATATTGCTTATACAACTACATACTTTTCCCAATTACTACCAGAACATATTGCTACTTCTAATACTACAAAATACTACTTCTACTTCTACATATTACTACTAATACTAATACCACATATTATTATTACTACTTGCACCATTACTACAACTATTACTACATATTACAACTTCTACTACAAATTACTTCTACTACATATTACTTCTACTACATATTACTTCTACTACATGTTACTTCTACTACCACACAGTACTACTACAACAAATTATTACTATATATTACTACTGGACATTACAACTATTATAAATTACTACTACATGTTACTACTACGTCATATTATTACTTCTACTACAACATAATACTACTACATATTAATATTACATATTGGTACTGCTATTACTTACAACTACCTAGTACTACTACTACTACGTATTACTACTACTACGTATTACTACAACATATTACTACTACATATTATTACTACGTATTACGTATTACTACTACTACATATTACTACTATGCATTACTACGTCTACGTATTTCTACTACAACGTATTACTACTACATATTACTGCCACTACATATTACTACCATGTATTACTACTACTACTACTACAACTACTACTACTACGTATTACTGCTACTATTACATATTACTACTACATATTACTACTACGTATTACTACTACATATTACTACCACTACATATTACTAATACTATGTATTACTACTACTACTACTACGTATTACTAATACGTATTACTACTACGTATTAATATTACGTATTACTACTCCTACATATTACTATTACATATTATTACTAAGTATTACTACCATTACGTATTATTACTACATATTATTTCTACGTATTGCTACTGCATATTACTATTAATACATATTACTACTACATGTTACTGCTACGTATTACTACTACATACTACTACATATTATTGCTACATATTACTACTACGAATTACTACTACTTCATATTACAGCTACATATTACTATTATGTATTACTACTCCGTATTACTACTATTACATATTACTACTACGTATTACTACTACATATTATTACTACTACGTATTACTACTACATATTACTACTACTACGTATTACTACTACATATTACTAGTACGTATTACTACTACATATTACTACTATAAATAATTATTACGTATTACTACTGCATATTACTATTAATACATATTACTACTACATGTTACTGCTACGTATTACTACTACATACTACTACATATTATTGCTACATATTACTACTACGAATTACTACTACTACATATTACAGCTACATATTACTATTATGTATTACTACTCCGTATTACTACTATTACATATTACTACTACGTATTACTACTACATATTATTACTACTACGTATTACTACTACATATTACTACTACTACGTATTACTACTACATATTACTACTATAAATAATTATTACGTATTACTACTGCTACGTATTACCACCACATATTACTATTATGTATTACTACTATTTATTACTACTACTACATATTAGTACTACGTATTACTACTACATATTACTACTCCGTATTACTACTACTACATATCACAACTACATATTACCATTATGTATTGCTACAACGTATTACTACTACATATTATTACTACAACGTATTACTACTACATATTATTACTACAACGTATTACTACTACATATTACTATTACGTATTACTACTACTACTTATTACTACTGCATCTTACTACTACTACATATTACTACTATTACATATTATTACTACATATTACTATTTCTACATATAACTACTACATATTACTATTATGTATTACTACTACATATTACTACTACTACTACATATTACTGCTACTACGCATTACTACTACACATTACTTCCACATATTACTACTACATATTACTATTACGTATTACTACTACATATTACTACTACTAGATATTATTACTGCGCAATACTACTACTACTACATATTACTTCAACATATTACTACATATTATTACTTCTACATATTACTACTACATATTACTACTAATACTACATATTACTGCTACTACGCATTACTACTACACATTACTTCTACATATTATTACTACATATTACTATTACGTATTACTACTACATATTACTGCTACTACATATTATTACTGCGCAGTACTACTACTACATATTACTTCAACATATTACTACATATTATTACTTCTACATATTACTACTACATATTAATACTACATATTACTACTACTACAGATTATTACTACATATTACTTCTACATATTACTACTACATATTAATATTACGTATTACTACTACGTATTAATACTACGTATTACTACTACTACATATTACTGCTACGTATAAATACTACTACGTAGTACTACTTCGTATTACTACTACTACATATTGCTACTACATATTACTTTTACATATTACTACTACGTATTACTACTACATATTTCTACTACTACAAGACTTACAAAAAGGGTGCTAACAGCTACCTCGCTTGGCGCTCAGCATTAAGTGGTTAGTGTTATGACTGGTCGTTCTGGTATCAGGATAATGTGACTGGGTGGGACATCATGCTACATGTCTGCGGCGTGATGCCTCAGTGCTAAACATCACTATAAACCGCATCACTGTAGACATTGTAGCGATATGACTGATTTCTTTTAAAGCTACATAAAAAGTCCTAATCAAACAAACAAATCTACTACAATATATTGCTACGTCCATTACTGTATAATACCACTACATATTAATGCTACATTTTAATACTACTATTACTTATTACTACTACTACATATTACTAATACTAGTATACATTACTCCTACTACATATTACTAATACTAGTATACATTACTACTACAACTACATTTCACTACTACATAATACTACTGCATATTATTACTACATAATACTGCTAATACCACATAGTATTAATACATATTACTACTACTATTACTTATTACTACAACTAATTCATATTATTAATACTACTATACATTACTACTACTGCATTTTACTATTACCACATACATATTACAACTACTACAGCATATTACTACAGCATACTACTACGACTACAAACACTACATATCAATATTACTACATATTGCTACTATTATTTCTACATATAATTACTACTATTACTACATGTTACTACATATTACTTATACGACATATTACTACTACTACTTTATATAGCTACTACTAATGCTACATATTATTATTACTACATATTACTACTACTATTACTACATATTACACTGCTAATAGATATTACTACTAGTATATACTATTACTATTACTACATATTACTACTACTACTACTAATGTATATTACTTCTCCACTTGTGTGTTCATTAGTACTTTTAATACTGGACACTTGTAACTCAGTTATGTCTGCTTCGTCTCAATATATCGTACAGAAACTTCAAAACATAAAAAACAGCTGATTGAATTGGATGATCATTAGCGTACCAAGGTCTCAGCACACTTCCCGCTGCTCTGTACCTTACAATGGCTATCCATTCGATCCAGAATCAAACACAAAATTGGTTCTCTGTGCTACGTTTCACTGACGGTCTCCAGTCCAAATACCTGTTTGGCTTCATCCATGTGTACACACCTGCAATATACTTACGCTCCTCTTCTGACTATCGTATACTCACTATTCCCACTATGGAAACGAAGTCATATGGACAACGTTCTTTTGCATACCAGTGCCCAGCAACGTGGAATGAATTACCCATTGAATTTAGACACAAAAAACACAGTCATCCCTTTCAAGAGTGCTCTTAAAACTCACGTTTCTGGATTGCAAGAACAACCTTACAGACCTAATAATGTTTCCTACCTTAAAATTTTAAGCATTTTTATTTTATGTTATGTTTTCTAATTTCATGGTATTTTTTTAATTGTTTATTTTAGTCATATCATTATAGATGTTGTAAAGCGCTTATAGCTTCTAAAGATTAGGCGCTTTACAAAGTCCTTATTAGAATTAATATTATATTACTACTACTACTATTGCTACTATTACTATTACTTACATATTACAACTACTAATACATATTACAACTACTACATACTACTACTACTACTAATATTATATATTACTACTACATATACATATTACGACTACTACAAGATATTACCAACGTTCCCTCTACGTTGCGCACGCGCGGCCGCGCAGCTGCTCAGAGATCGCGCAGACGAATTGTCAATCTAACATTACATTTTGCTCAAGTCAACGTAATGCTTGCTTAATGCATCGCGTATAGCGTGCAAACGTCGCATATTACTACTACTACTACTACTACTACTACTACTACTACTACTACTACTACTACTACTACTGCTACTACTGCTACTACTACTACTACTACGAATCATTCATTTTCGATGGTGTTAATGATCATTATTTTGCAATAAATATTTATCGATGCTTATATTCGTGGATTACAACTGGGGCCATTGCACTGGAAAGTTATTAATCATTGGGTCTAGTAACCACAAAATCCACCAGATCTATGGTAAACGTAATAGCATCTTTCGTTTTCTTTTTGATGATGGACTGTCCAGCTAGAGGTGTATGGTAGTCTCTGAGGGAAACGAAATTAACAAAAACTGAAACATAGAAAATATCTGATAATTATACACCTTGTACACCATTGTTCTGGGGTTCCAACCTAGCAGTGCATGTATGCAACATATATTTGTTACTGCCTGGCAATTTCGACCCTTTAACATACAGGTATTCAGGATATAATAAATAATTACAGGTAAAATCTTGAAAAATAGGAAGGGGGGAGGGGGCTGCAAACAAAATGTAATAAGTGACCTCAGTAATGCACTTTACTGATTTCGCATGCAAGTTAACTTCTAATTATGGTGTATTTTTGCACGGCTATGCAGGCGCATTCTGCGATAGTAAATTTGGATGGACCCAGCTCATAAGCGGGGGAATACGATAAGTTTCGAGTTTCAAAACATGTAGATCGAATTTCCGTTTTTTTCTCCTTATATGGGAAGCAATTCACTTAAATCATAATAAAAATATATTGCTTGAAATTTTGATATCGCAAAGAACATGATAATTTATTTACTAATCTAAATTTAAATTAATTGCATCCATTTTACAAGGCTTTCAAGAGAAGCTTAATTGTTAAGATCGGTTCCTCGATTTTGGTTGACGGCTGTATTTAGTGGAGACTTGTATAATGTCACTAACTCGGTGGGGTTCGCAATGAGACAACTCATTTGACGGGTGCTTGTACTAAACTATGCGTGTTTGGCCTAATAACGTGTCAAATATCTTGTGTATTCATTTAGATTTATCGTTCCTGGTTCATAAAATATTTAAACACGGCACCACATTGAAGTGAAATATTTACTCCAGCTAACGCCATCCATCTATCAGCGTTAAACACCTGCCGGGTTCAAACAAAGAATGAGGGTACCAAAGCAAAACTGAACGAGAATTTCATTTTCTGCGAGTGATTGTTTCCGAATCTTTAAGTGAAATCCTTATTATGAAGTCATTCTTCATTAAACGAACTCACTCGGTAGTATCTGTCGTGCAATTATTTGAACTGATACACAATCTGTAGTGTCTGTTGTGCGATTACTTGAATAGAATACAGATTGAAAGTATTATCTGATATATCATTATACCATATAATAACACTAATACATTCCTTATGGATATGCTGTCAATAACACTAATACATTCTTTATGGATATGCTGTCAATAACACTAATACATTCCTTATGGATATGCTGTCAATAACACTAATACATTCTTTATGGATATGCTGTCAATAACACTAATACATTCCTTATGGATATGCTGTCAATAACACTAATACATTCCTTATGGATATGCTGTCAATAACACTAATACATTCCTTATGGATATGCTGTCAATAACATTAATACATTCCTTATGGATATGCTGTCATAAGGACGCTTATTTTAATGTAAGAAACTTTGATATTGAAAAATATGAACTACGCCAGGTGACCACGTTTGTCCAACGTGATGTACATGCATGTGATATAATTGACATGTATCTTTAGTCGAAGGTGACCATTACAGATTTATATATGATTCTGAATTCTGTCTTCTGATGGACAAGATATTTTGCACTGGAACATTGTAACAAAAGTAAATTGTTTGTATAAAATATAGTTTTTTTAATCATACTGTATTTTGTATAGAAAGCAAGTTTAGTAATACGAGTATTACAAATAAAAAGCATCATTTTAACATTTTGCTAATTCAACTGGTATGAGTATTTAATATATATCGTTTGCTTGATTTTGATGAGTTTTTATCTACCGGTAATTTATCATATAATGTCTACCTGATATTTGTTATGGTATTAAAAAGTAAACAATGTGCTTAATATCTGGCCTTGCTTACTAATTATTGTTAACTTTTCCATCAGGGAAGATCCGTTTTCCAGGACATTACATTGCATCATAGGTCAGGTGACAGTTTCTACAGAAAGGGACTTTGTAAACATAGTATTCATTCATGATTTTTGGAATGTATGATCAGATTTTTTTGCAGAAGTGATTAGGTATGATTTGAGAAGAATGATTTATTAAAATTATTAATTGAAAGTACAAAGCGACCACTGACTTCTCGGACTAAAACAATACTATGGGGTTATTTGGGACTTATTTAAAGACATTCTGGATTATATTATTGTCATAAATGAAAATAATGAAGATACTTGGAATTCATTCGGAACTTTTTATACTTTGGACCTGATGATATGAAAGGTAGAATTATTTGGTATTTAATTCACAATACTGTGGTTTGTTTTACAATTTACTTTGCAACTTAAATAAATAAATTGTTCGTTCACGTTTACTCAGACATGCTCGCTTCGTCTCTTTTTGTTGCATAGTCTAACACCTAGATTAGTAATATTACTGGATTGAATCAAACACTGAACAAATAAACTTGTCTCCGTAGAGAGACTTTTGCACTGAATACAATACACATCTCTTTGAAGACTTATTGGCATTCATTATTAATGTATGCCTCTTTGCGTCGAATACTGAACATGTCTCTTTGAAGACTTATTGGCGTCCAATTCTGAACATGTCTCTTTGGAGACCTATTGTCATCCAATTCCGAACATGTCTCTTTGTAGACTTATAATATCCAATACTAAAAATAACTCTTTGCATCCAATTCAAAACATAACTCTTCGTTGACAATTTACTTGCATCAAAATCTTAACATGTCTCTCTGAAGACTTTTTTTATCCAATTCTAAACATAACTCTTTGAAGATTTATTTGCATCCAGTTCTAAACATAACTCTTTGAAGACTTAGTGCCATCCAATTTAACAGATCTCTTTGAAAATTTATTTCCATTCGATACTAAAACCGTCTCTTTGAAGACTTCTTCGGCTTTAGTACAAAAACATGTCTCTCTTAAGCATGTGTTGGCATCCATTTCTAAACATGTTTCCTTGAAGAGTTATTTGCATCACATACTGAACATTTCTTTTTAAAGACATTCTTGTATCCAATACTTTATAGTCGAAATACACCCGCACCTATATATTTTACTGCATAAATCTTAATGTTCTGAGGTTGAAGAAAAGTCATGAAAACGTTACCAACTCACACCCAACGTGCGCGCACACACACACACACACACACACACACACACACACACACTGACAGACACAAATTCGCATTGGTTTTTGTTTGTTTTTCAGGACGGAGTCATAAATATGTTATTTATTGCTGAAGCAACTGGAGTAAAATCTCTTGCCCAATGTCTTCCAATGATGGATTAATCCGACGGCAGGATTCAAACCCGGTCTCTTTCTGTTGCGAGTCCGGTACGCTAATGACTGAAACACTGCGACTACTGCCACATTTAGACGTTTCACATGACAAGCAGGAGAGCGCATCTGGTCTAATCGACATCAATGAGTCCCTAGAGGGGTATATCGATTGAAGAAGATTGCACAGCGCGAGAACTATTTTGCAAATGTATTTGAAAGGGGCAAAAAGCTAATCAAAGGGAGACGCAGTGAGGTATAGTAAAGTAAAAAAAGACAATATTTGAGGAATATTTGCTATTATCAGCAAGATATAAATTACAGCATACAATTATTTGTTGGTGCAGGTCACATGAATGGATATAAAAACGACCAGATACATATCAAACATGTGAAGTAATTTTAAAATCAAACCAACTATGTACAAACACATACTAAATAACTTTCCAATGTAGTGCATTAACCTGTATCGCAAGGGCTTCACACTCCAACAGACAGGAGACGTATACGTAGTGCTTGCAGCACTCTAGTACAGTCATACCGAATTTGTGACGTACTTCACGTCATCGCTCAGATTTCAACCATTAGTTAAAATACTGAAATCCAAAAATAAATTATAAATATCTGTCTGACAATCTAATATACTAATCTGATCTATACAGTATATACTTATTTCTAAGTACTTGTAAGTCTAATATACTAATCTGATCTATACAGTATATACTTATTTCTGAGTACTTGTAAATCTAGACCGACAGCAAATTGCACAGACCCAGATCTGCCATCGCAAAATGCGCGGGTAGATTTGGTTTGGTGCATCTTGTTAAGAGCAGTCACTGGAATAAACAACATAGACCTGAGACCATGTTTTTTGCTGTTGGAATGTATGTATGAATATGTATATGTATAGCCTTATCGTCTTATAACCTTCTACTATATGTGCATATATATATATATATATATATATATATATATATATATATATATATATATATATATATATATATATATATATATATATATATATATATATATATATTGTATAAGGTTATAAGGCATTGATTCCAATAGCAAACAATATGTCCTGCTATACAGTACCAATAACAACAAGAATCATTAAGTATTACTAATGTTGGATGGTCAAATGTTTTAGAAGGTCGACTCGATAAGAATGAGGTTAATGACCAAAAGACTTAGAATGACGACTTTATGCGAATGACTGATGTTAAATGGTCAACGAATAGTCAAAGAATGACTGACCTCAAATGACCAAAGGTTTAAAATGACGGCACTATAAGAATGATTCATCTTAAATGGTCAAAAGTTTTAGAATGACGACTTTATAGGAACGACTGATGATAGATGGTCCAAATCTTAGAATGACGACTTTATAGGAACGACTAATGATGGATGGTCAAAAGTCTTAGAATAACGACTCTAAGCATGTGTACTAATAACGTGTTTAACATCTGAGTGCACAAATGAATTTTTTTTATTCAAAAAATCCGATTACGGCAGTTGAATTTATATCCTAGGAAATGATTAGTGAAGGATCAGTACCATAGTGACCGATCATCCATAGAACAAGTATATCGGAAAATTGAAGTTTTATGATGTAGTCAATCCAACCAGCTGCGCAAATAAGGATTCTTTGCTCGACGTTATGTTATACTCATGCATAATTGCTTGTTTGTGATGGAAACTGTAAATCAGTCTGAAGACCCGGAATACCTGTCTAAATAAATGAAGGCAGGGAGCAGACTAAAAGAAGCTAATGAATTTATATGAAATTCAATAAGTAACGGCATCTGTGTTAAAAAAAGAATTTAATGTCATACTAAGTATGAGATTAATTTAATTAGTATCATATATTAGTTAAACATGCATATAGTAGCAAACATGTATGTGACACAAGTACGTATCCACTGTTGGATCGCACCAGACGCTTAACGCCTTAAATATTTGATTTTCACCTCGCACAGCAGCTTGGGCGAAATCCCCATCGGAAAATATGGCAATGGACTTTTTGGAGATTAACGCCGCAAAATAGTCGTCCATTATTTACATCTTTAAAAACTCTTTCCCTGTAATTACAGTTTTCAAGACGATACTGAATCAAGAACCATTTGATTTCAATACATTGTTTCAAACAAAGAACAGGACAAGCCTGTGCAAGCATTGTTGCATCGTTCAGTGTGTGTGTGAGGAAATAATGATGGTCGTCGGAGTGCTCCAAGCGCTACGTTCAGTCAAATGTGTGAACATCAATCAAATACTATCCATTTTGGGTTTGATTAATTGCATGAGGACATGGTTTTTTCAACAGTGCTCAGAAATATACGAAGTGCAATCATAAATATTTGAATACTATGAGACAGGGCAGCAATAACGTTCGATTACCCGTTCTTGTCTATGGGCAATCTCTAAACAAATTTGATTTAAGATGATTGTTTTTGTTTCTGATGTCAGAGAAATTGTAAGAACAGAACACAAGAAGAACTCACAGTAAGCGGTGCCAAATATTTTGTTTTCAATTATGCGACGGAAGTGACGACTACGTACAGCATCCATCTTTAAAGATTGTTCGGACAAAATGGTACCATATCGATTTCAAACCACCAGCCGCGGATTGAAGTTAGATCAGCTTTCTTAAAGTTTGGAACCATATATATATATAGTTCAGTGTTACTGCCATAGGGACCTATTCGATGTTTACATGTAAAAACCAATGGTAGAGATGCCAAATCATAAAAAACCTTGTATTTATCTGACTGTATCTTATTTTCAGTTTGTCCAAAACGAATGAAACTATCGAAATAAATGGAATCATTGACAAACATGATAGTACATAAGATGCAGACAACCCGGATGAAATACAGTTTGGGAGCATATTACATTGCATGATACCGGTTGTCATGGTCATGTGGGTAGTATCAGACTCAACATAATCTACTGATGGATCCGTTTCAGGACACGTAGTTACTGTTGTGGCAAGGATAGGTGGTGGCATGAATTCGGATATCCCTTTTCCACTTAGTTCCTCTCTGCTTCATCCCGTGTCTACCATCGAGGACCTCCGTTGCTATGCTACCAAGATGGGATATACCTTAGCATCCATGGATGACGTCAAAACAGAAGAGTTTTGCAATCACATCTCACACAATTCCATATATTAGTTCATGGTCAACTGGCTTTTAGCACTGACTGCTGCTGTCTACATCCTATCTTGCCGTAGACTGGGTTCTGGTCTCTAGACCAGAACATTTTTCGTAGCCCTTTAGAACATCGACTGCTTTCCGCTTTTAGGGGCATGCTGTCCTGGCCAGATATGTACAACATAAAACAGTAAAACCTGTGAGTTCTGCAAAGTACTGTATACAAATCATATATCCATTCTTATACATATGTACAAAGGCCAAATATTGCGGTATTTATATAACTTTGAATGTTTTGTTCATCTTAAATCGTGTTTGTTGTTTAATGAAAACTACCTTAATTAAATTGACGTTTCTTCTTAAGTTCCATGTAAGGAAGTCACGTCATCTTGCTGCTTAGGTGCTTAATAAAACATGGCTAAATTTCAAATCAGTCTATGAAATCTTGATAATAGCATTTCTGACGTAGTCTAAGAGGTAAAAATGCAAGTGCATCTTCACAAAAAGAAGGATGCAAGACAACATTTCACCAAACAAATCTAATGACTATAACCATTGCAACGCTACGAAACGAGCAAGAACGTTCCATCCATCCATCCATCCATCCATCCATTATAAACGCATGAGGTGCAAAATTGAAAGTCATTAAACATCTTCCTAAAAATACAACTTTTTTTTCAAAACATTTACCTTATTTGATCAATTTATTATGGGCATAAGAAAACTTTTTTGTTTGCGAAATTGCCACCATTAATAACGAAAAACAATGATAAAAAGAACATGACATAGATTGTTTGTCTATAAACTAATATATCACAATTTCAGGTGAACAGCTCATGTTTTATTTTACCATCATTTTAAATTTCGGTATTATATTATTTTGAAATATGTTTGGGCAAGCTTACATCTGCTAGGGTTAGTACAGCTTTCAGGGCAGTTTATATATATTATGATGGCAACTTACACGAATATTAAATTTTGACGATGAAAATCGAAGCAGATTACACCATCCACTTTGTTTTTATCCTAACAGCTACATACATTAATCCTGAATATTAATAATTATTAAGTCAATTTTCTTTCCATTTTAGGCAGCTGTAAAATGTATATCTGCTCCAGGCTTAGATGACATTACATACTAAGGAAGACAACTCATGAATCCAAAATCTGTCGATTGGACAGATCACTGAAATATCTGATCAATCGAAACCATGGCAAGCGAAGATGCTGATAGTGACTCTAACAGACATTCTCGAAAACGTATACATTACAATCAATCAGCAAGCTGAACCATTTCCTGTACACTGAAAATCAGATCCAAGACCGAAAGTATCATGGACATTTTTCCAGGAAACAATGCAGAGGAATTCACTGTTGTAGTTATTGTATCACATGAGCTGGGTGTTCACCAGAATATGACCTCAGCTTCACCCAAAGAATTCTTGTCTGGGCAAAATCGGAGACACTAACATGAATTAATCACGTTGAATATTGGATAGGATAGTCTCTCTATGGTTGATTATATTGAATTAATCACGTTGGATATTGGATAGGATAGGCTCTCAATGGTTGATTATATTGAATTAATCACGTTGGATAGTGGATAGGATAGTCTCTCTATGGTTGATTATATTGAATTAATCACGTTGGATATTGGATAGGATAGGCTCTCTATGGTTGATTATATTGAATTAATCACGTTGGATATTGGATAGGATAATCTCTCTATGGTTGATTATATTGAATTAATCACGTTGGATATTGGATAGGATAGGCTCTCTATGGTTGATTATATTGAATTAATCACGTTGGATATTGGATAGGATAGTCTCTCTATGGTTGATTATATTGAATTAATCACGTTGGATATTGGATAGGATAGTCTCTCTATGGTTGATTATATTGTTTTAGAACACGCCTATCACTGAAAATGCCAATGTACCGCATATTTTAAATACTTGCAAAGCAGAAGCAAAGAACTTCAGAAGTACACAGTTATTATATTCGATCTGGCCTTGGCTATAAAGCATATGCAATCAATCCACGAATATGTTTTAATGTAATTGACAATATCTCTGTTGAAGCGTTTGCCCGTCAGTCCTTTGTCAAATGGCTCGATGGTACCGATTCCAGATTCAACCAGAATTATAAATAGCAAACGCTAACATTTTGAATCCTCGAGCGTGTGCAAAGGAAAACGATGTGTATACGTAGTCAGTCACCAGCTTCACTTATCCTCTACACTACTTGGGCCAGTTTAGCTTATCTTAAAATCCCTTAATACAATAAAGTAAATCAGTTTAGCTTATCTTAAAATCCCTTAATACAATAAAGTACATCAGTTTAGCTTATCTTAAAATCCCTTAATACAATAAAGTAAATCAGTTTAGCTTATCTTAAAATCCCTTAATGCAACAAAGTAAATCAGTTTAGCTTATCTTAAAATCCCTTAATGCAATAAAGTAAATCAGTTTAGCTTATCTTAAAATCCCTTAATGCAACAAAGTAAATCAGTTTAGCTTATCTTAAAATCCCTTAATGCAACAAAGTAAATCAGTTTAGCTTATCTTAAAATCCCTTAATGCAACAAAGTAAATCAGTTTAGCTTATCTTAAAATCTCTTAATACAACAATTAAATCAGTTTAGATTATCTTAAAATCCCTTAATACAATAAAGTAAATCAGTTTAGCTTATCTTAAAATCCCTTAATACAATAAAGTAAATCAGTTTAGCTTATCTTAAAATCCCTTAATACAATAAAGTAAATCAGTTTAGCTTATCTTAAAATCCCTTAATACAATAAAGTAAATCAGTTTAGCTTATCTTAAAATCCCTTAATACAATAAAGTAAATCAGTTTAGCTTATCTTAAAATCCCTTAATGCAACAAAGTAAATCAGTTTAGCTTATCTTAAAATCCCTTAATACAATAAAGTAAATCAGTTTAGCTTATCTTAAAATCCCTTAATGCAATAAAGTAAATCAGTTTAGCTTATCTTAAAATCCCTTAATGCAACAAAGTAAATCAGTTTAGCTTATCTTAAAATCCCTTAATACAATAAAGTAAATCAGTTTAGCTTATCTTAAAATCCCTTAATACAATAAAGTAAATCAGTTTAGCTTATCTTAAAATCCCTTAATACAATAAAGTACATCAGTTTAGCTTATCTTAAAATCCCTTAATACAATAAAGTAAATCAGTTTAGCTTATCTTAAAATCCCTTAATACAATAAAGTAAATCAGTTTAGCTTATCTTAAAATCCCTTAATACAATAAAGTAAATCAGTTTAGCTTATCTTAAAATCCCTTAATACAATAAAGTAAATCAGTTTAGCTTATCTTAAAATCCCTTAATACAATAAAGTAAATCAGTTTAGCTTATCTTAAAATCCCTTAATACAATAAAGTAAATCAGTTTAGCTTATCTTAAAATCCCTTAATACAATAAAGTACATCAGTTTAGCTTATCTTAAAATCCCTTAATACAATAAAGTAAATCAGTTTAGCTTATCTTAAAATCCCTTAATACAATAAAGTAAATCAGTTTAGCTTATCTTAAAATCCCTTAATGCAACAAAGTAAATCAGTTTAGCTTATCTTAAAATCTCTTAATACAACAATTAAATCAGTTTAGCTTATCTTAAAATCCCTTAATACAATAAAGTAAATCAGTTTAGCTTATCTTAAAATCCCTTAATGCAACAAAGTAAATCAGTTTAGCTTATCTTAAAATCCCTTAATACAATAAAGTAAATCAGTTTAGCTTATCTTAAAATCCCTTAATACAATAAAGTAAATCAGTTTAGCTTATCTTAAAATCCCTTAATACAATAAAGTAAATCAGTTTAGCTTATCTTAAAATCCCTTAATACAATAAAGTAAATCAGTTTAGCTTATCTTAAAATCCCTTAATACAATAAAGTAAATCAGTTTAGCTTATCTTAAAATCCCTTAATACAATAAAGTAAATCAGTTTAGCTTATCTTAAAATCCCTTAATACAATAAAGTAAATCAGTTTAGCTTATCTTAAAATCCCTTAATACAATAAAGTAAATCAGTTTAGCTTATCTTAAAATCCCTTAATACAATAAAGTAAATCAGTTTAGCTTATCTTAAAATCCCTTAATACAATAAAGTAAATCAGTTTAGCTTATCTTAAAATCCCTTAATACAATAAAGTAAATCAGTTTAGCTTATCTTAAAATCCCTTAATACAATAAAGTAAATCAGTTTAGCTTATCTTAAAATCCCTTAATACAATAAAGTAAATCAGTTTAGCTTATCTTAAAATCCCTTAATACAATAAAGTAAATCAGTTTAGCTTATCTTAAAATCCCTTAATACAATAAAGTAAATCAGTTTAGCTTATCTTAAAATCCCTTAATACAATAAAGTAAATCAGTTTAGCTTATCTTAAAATCCCTTAATACAATAAAGTACATCAGTTTAGCTTATCTTAAAATCCCTTAATACAATAAAGTAAATCAGTTTAGCTTATCTTAAAATCCCTTAATACAATAAAGTAAATCAGTTTAGCTTATCTTAAAATCCCTTAATACAATAAAGTACATCAGTTTAGCTTATCTTAAAATCCCTTAATGCAATAAAGTAAATCAGTTTAGCTTATCTTAAAATCCCTTAATGCAATAAAGTACATCAGTTTAGCTTATCTTAAAATCCCTTAATACAATAAAGTAAATCAGTTTAGCTTATCTTAAAATCCCTTAATACAATAAAGTAAATCAGTTTAGCTTATCTTAAAATCCCTTAATGCAACAAAGTAAATCAGTTTAGCTTATCTTAAAATCCCTTAATACAATAAAGTAAATCAGTTTAGCTTATCTTAAAATCCCTTAATACAATAAAGTAAATAACTATGATCTACACGTATCATGCCTTCGTAAAATGTCACCGCTGTTCTTTAGCTATCACTATCAAAATACCTGTTACACAACCATATATCTCCTGATACACCCTAATATATTAAAATACCTGTTACACAACCATATATCTCGTGATACACTCTAATCTACTAAAATACCTGTTACACAACCATATATCTCCTGATACACCCTAATATATTAAAATACCTGTTACACAACCATATATCTCGTGATACACTCTAATCTACTAAAATACCTGTTACACAACCATATATCTCCTGATACACCCTAATATATTAAAATACCTGTTACACAACCATATATCTCGTGATACACTCTAATCTACTAAAATACCTGTTACACAACCATTTATCTCGTGATACACCCTAATATACTAAAATACCTGTTACACAACCATTTATCTCCTGATACACCCTAGTCACCTAAAATACTTGTTACACAACCATTTATTTTCTGATACACCCTAATCTACTAAAATACCTGTTACACAACCATTTATCTCGTGATACACCTTAATCTACTAAAATACCTGTTACACAACCATATATCTCCTCATACACCCTAATCTACTAAAATACCTGTTACACAACCATTTATCTCCTGATACACCCTAATCTACTAAAATACCTGTTACACAACCATTTATCTCCTGATACACCCTAGTCACCTAAAATACCTGTTACACAACCATTTATCTCCTGATACTCCCTAACCTACTGAAACACCTGTTACACAACCATTTATCTCCTGATACACCCTAATATACTAAAATATCTGTTACACAACCATTTATCTCCTGATACACCCTAATCTACTAAAATACCTATTATACAGCCATTTATCTCCTGATACACCCTAATATACTAGCATACCTGTTACACAACCATATATCTCGTGATATACCCTAATCAACTAAAATACCTGTTACACAACCATTTATCTCCTGATACACTCTAATATACTAAAATACCTGTTACACAACCATATATCTCGTGATACACCCTAATCAACTAAAATACCTGTTACACAACCATTTATCTCCTGATAAACCCTAATCTAATATATCTCGCCATGGCGCAGATGAGTTTCTTATGCCGAATGTGTTCAGTGTAAGTAAGTCTAAGGTTTTCTTATACAGAATTTTTTTTAATATCACTAATAAACATGATCATCAATCACCATTCAAATTCAGCATAGAGGGATGAAGAAATCATTCAGCTTACTACATTTAGTGCATGACAAGGCACTCTATCGCAGGCTGTCAACAGTTTGGTAATTGACTCAGATGCAAACAAAAACATGATTGTGATGACATCAGAGATTGTCCAAAGTGATCCAGACGTTTACAAGACTATTGATGCAGTCATAAAAATAAATCTTCCATTGTTGAAATTTTCGACAAATTTCTCTGTTTTTTCTCTATTTTTGGGTATCAATACTACAAGATCTGAAAAAGAATAGACTTACGGTTTGCGATCTTGGAAGATATGCCAACACATGTTTTTATAAGAGCGATTTATTATTGAAGAAAGCGGAATGCTTTCACGACATATAAAGCAATCTTCCTTTAAAATCGTTTGCAAATCTAGCAGACTGTAAAACTATCCGGTTCAAAGACGAAAGCTAAACAATTGGTTCCCAAGCAAAATGCCTTAAGGCATTTTCTTCTGCTTGCCATGTATTAGAAAGGTTTTACGTTATTCATAAAGTCTGCAGATGGATTCCATGTCAAAACAACGTGAAGCTTATTCACTGTTGTATGTATCCACCCCGCCGAACAGTTCAATATTGATGACAATGCTGTTCTACAGACACAAGTAGATCTTCCATACATGTTAAAACATTTAGTAGAAAGTTTATTTGATAAGTTTCCAAAAGTGAATTATTCTGACGCTGCTACACACACACACACACACACACACACACACACACAAACATACATACATACATACATACATATATATATATATATATATATATATATATATATATATATATATATATATATATATATATATATATATATATATATATATATATATATATATATATATATATACAGAGCATAATCAACGGATAATTTTCATGTTTAGTAAGGAATACAAACCCAGAAAATGATGACGAATTTAGAATAGTGTAAAAAATAATACGTACGTAAGAAAGTTACAAGGAAGTGGTGTTCTGCTAGGTTGTGGAAGGTATACACCTGTTTAATCGCTCTAGACGCATACATTACTGAGGAGAATACACAAGACGCCATGCCATGTTTGATATAGCAGTGGACACTAATTACGCCTTATGTTCCTTACAGCAGCTCGTGAAAGACTCCGTTCGTTATTTCCATCACTCCGTGTATGCGTTTGATACATCAAGTGCAGATAAATGTTCCCGAAAGAAAGCTTTGTGCATTTAAAAACTCCAGCAGCATCTTGAATTCGTGATATCTTTCCGTCTCTAGGAACCTCCCCTAAAGCGTAAGACCTGTGTTCAAAGGGTTCGAGCATTTTACCTACCTGATGCATAATAACTGCACAGGTGCTGATATGAAAATATATTACTCGTGCAGGAGGTGAGTCCAAAGTCTACAGCGGTCTGTACTGGGTCATTCGTGCACCTAGCAAGGCATCGTTAAAGCTGCACATTAGAACGGCTACTTATCAATTCAGGGTTGAAGACGCAATTCCAAATACAGCTTTAGCATCTTGTTATGGCTAATGATTAGATAATGATAACTAGAATATAAGGGGACAGAGAGATGCATCTTTCAAATTAAACTGTTGGTGGATTAGAATCATGATAACACAGAGAGAGGGGGAGCAGAAGGCGATAAGCACGTGAATCTAACAGTAGTATAATCTGATCATTTAATCAGTATTAATTAGGTGACTGCAAAGCAGAGAAAAAATAAATAAAGGTATAAATGCAATATACAAGATGGAGGTAGATCTGACACGATATATATATATATATATATATATATATATATATATATATATATATATATATATATATATATATATATATATATATATATATATATATATATATATATATATATATATATATATATACAAGGTTACTAGATGTAGATAATAGACTATTTATCCTGCTTATTCCCAAATTCGTAGTCCTCTAGTGATGTAAACTGCTTTCCTCCACTACGATAGTTTGCGCAAACAGGTAATTACCAACATGTATGTATGTATGTATGTATGTATGTATGTATGTATGTATGTATGTATGTATGTATGTATGTATGTATGTATGTATGTATGTATGTATGTGTGTATGTGTGTGTGTGTGATTTGGATTTTTACCGTAGCTTTGAAAATCTTTCAGTCATTTCGCTACGATATCTACAGTGTGGAAATTGCACCATGTCCCACCCTGCAACATTATCCTGACAACAGGCCTATCAATCTTACAAATAACCTCTTGATGCTGAGCGCCAAGAAGTAGCTGTTAGTGCCATTTTATAAGTCTTTGGTATGAATGGGCTGGGGTTCGAACCCGCGAACTCCCGCATCCGAGACGGACACTAACAAGTTATGTTCAGCTTGGTTCGAATACAGAGCATTCATGAACGAATGAAAGGCATAGATGAATCACTAAATGTTTCATTTTATCATTTTAACCTAAATATATTACTAAATTCAGATATGACTACTTCCTTTCAGTAAGTTGGAGACAAAGTTTATCGTCACAGAAGAAGTATCTAGTACTGATGGCTCTCCAAGAAATAATACATTTTTTTTAAACGTATTATCAAGTGGCGCCAAGAAGAGTGCAAGGAACGGGTCAACGGAACATCACATGTTGACGTAAATCCTTCTGTTAATTTGAGATAAGAAGCCTTCATATGAGAAATACAGCGGAAATTAAAGTGCCATATATTTATGACCTAACTTAGCTCACATCTATCCCACGGGAATCTACGAGAATTCTTTCCATAAATCAGCCATCTTTCCAAACCCACCGCGAGCATGCCTAGAGCGTCACTTCCGCTACAGCTGCCTGGAAATGAAAGAACTGTAGAACGGACTCTTAACTTGATTTATTTGGGCAATTACAACGATTAAAGTTGATCATTTCCGACTGTTATATTCCTTAAGGACAATTAAGCAAGGCATCAATAAGTCATGATAAAATTATTGTGAAAGGAATTAGCGTATCGATTGAAAATGCGTCACTATTAGAATGAACAGCGGGGCACATTTTGTACAATGACTAATTACATCAAAACTGATTTTGAGTATTTTACAAATAACAGGATCATGAAGATTTAATGAGAGTATCTTTTCTATGCTTGACAGTTTGATTTCCTTTAAAATTTAAAGGTGGAAAGGTTTTATCTTTAAACAGTAAAATAAATGGAAACACAACAAAAATTATTTCGACAATATTCTGACAGGTTTGCTGCTTACTGTCACGTACATGTCAGTCGATGTGTATGTATGTATGTATGTATGTATGTATGTATGTATGTATGTATGTATGTATGTATGTATGTATGTATGTATGTATGTATGTATGTATGTATGTATGTGCGTGCGTGCTTATGTGTGTGTGTGTGTGTGTGTGTGTGTGTTCTCTAACGATATGATTTGTACAAAGTAAAACCTAAAAGAAATTAATATGGAATTTTAGGATGCTCCTATTCTGTCTTAGCATGGTGGCAATCTCTAATTCAAACTTTGCTTTTAATTACAAGACCTGATGGAATAGATCTTATTTTGATTCAAAGATATATTTTTTTTTTAAATTGTTTGATTCTGTTTATGTTTCATAGGTCTTTCTTGATCTAAGTAAATTTGGAAGGCTGAAATAAATGGGCATGCATTTTGTTCTTTACTTTGTAAGGAAAAGTTTATCTTTTTAAAACAATAAAAAAATGAAATAAAGTGCCATTTATTACCGAGTAAAATATGCACTTCCGGTATTTACGCGATTGCACCGCCATCTTCGGGAAGTTCTGTTTTTGGAAAGAATAGGTTTACTTTTGATTCCGAAGTAACAGTGTTGTGTTCCGACTGAAGATGAACGTGACTCTGGGTTGGAAGACAGCATTAACTCCAGTTGTCTCAGAAAGGACACGTTCTTGATTTGGTTGACTATGAAAACAAATTGCCAACTCAATAGTATGCAAAACGAAACACCACAAATTGCTAGATACTAACCTGGTCATTAAACTGTCAAACACCATTCAATAAATTAGCCCTTATAATTATTTTCGCCTGGGTGACTAGCATGTAGTGGTCAGCTATTACGTTTTACGGACGTAGGTTAAAACATATCTAGAGGTGAAACTGAAGAGAGGGTGGGCAAGTGCCACCACCCCTTTTGTATATGCGGGCGCCAATGAATCAATGGACAAATTTTATGATGTGCACACATGTCACGACCTCTTCATTATAACTGTGACATTATACATGTTTGTTTTTTTCAAAAACCCGGAATACTTTCCATTTAAATGTTGTATATGCTGGCTTTTGTGAGCATATTTTCATACAAAATGACACCACACTTAATAATTAGACACATGGCGAAAGCAGGTGAAAAAGTCACGTGATCTACGTGACCTTTAACACGTGGAAGAACGTCGGCTTAAGCAGTGTATAATATACTTAAGATTGCAATAAATATTAAATGAATAAACATGAACTTGAAACAGTCATTCAGTTTTACCGTGTGTGTGTGTGTGTGTATATATATATATATATATATATATATATATATATATATATATATATATATATATATATATATATATATATATATATATATATATGTCAGGTTAAGGCGGAAGTGTAGTTGATAATCGACCACGGTGTTATTGAGGGTATCGAGTAAACAATAACATAAAATCTGAAATTACGGGAATAACAGGGATTTGATCAGAGATATCTAGAACAAAATAACACGAACCCCGGATGTAAAATGCAACAATTTAATCACTTAAGTATACAAATTTGTAATGGAGTTACAAAATATATGGGGAAATTGAATTAGCCATTCATTATGCTGATAGAACAAATTTCATCACATAATCAAGTGACAGATCAAACTCAAATTACCAGCATGTCAGCATTACCTGTATATTCCGGTCTTTCCCAAATCACTGTTGGTGATAGTTCGGCGTTGACGCTCTCTCTCTCTCTCTCTCTCTCTCTCTCTCTCTCTCTCTCTCTCTCTCTCTCTCTCTCTCTCTCTCTCTCCGTTAACCGAGCGAGTCCAGAATAATATCAACTTCATGCTTCCAAACAGAAGAGGTTAATTATTGCAAGTTGCCAAGCGATAGCAAGCATAACCAATAAATACATGTCATAATGGTTATATGCCTTGAAGACCACGACAGAATGCACCATGAAATTATTCGACAAAAGTGCGCACAATCGCAATGTATCTGCGCCAAGAGCTCAATATTTTCAAAGAGTTCCTGAATCCTTGGTGCCAAAGTAATCTTTAACTCTTTGTGTTCGCTTGCTGCATTAAATACCACTATTTTACATCGAATTTAACACTTATTAAAATATTAAATACAACAATATTAATTACTGATACAACAAAACCAACAACAACAACAAGAACGATAATAATAAGAAGAACGTTGTGTTTGGTGTTGGCGGTGAAAGGAGGGGTAATTTTAAGCCTAATAGAGGCGTAATTTAAAATCATAGAAAACCGTTCTTTCTCACCTCTGAACATTCAGACTCCCTCGACTATTTCTGCCAGAGAATAATATACATTGTACGTATGTCGGCGCATAATTACATATTAGCTATCCTTACAAGGACTATGTAAACACGTTCACTTTCTATTGATAGTGATTCGAATGTGTAATCTAAATTCAAAGAGAAAATATTAAATGTGTAATACATTGTTTACAAAATAACCAAAATAGTCAGGTAGACTCAATTACTGACCAAGGTCAGTCACACAATAGAGATATATAAAACATACAATCATGGAGAAAAGCCATCACACAAAACATTTAATAAACCTAACACATGCGTTTCCTTCCAATTTTCTTTTCCATTCCAACATTAATACCTGACTAGTGCGGATTTTCTTTCAAAGATTTTCCTAATCCTATTTGAATATTTACTTTTATATGAAGATCCCGATACCGATAAATCTTAACAAAACTTGTTTCTATTTGTGTTTGTTTCGAAATATGAGTCGCGAAGCAAACATGCCTTCGTGCATATTTTATGAATTTCAACATTTTCATATAATGTGAAAGAATATTTATTGACGAATAAAATATACAATATATTTTTTTAAAGAACCGCATCCACTCTTCGATATTTTGACACGAACTTTAATTGCCCTTTTATAAATGTAACAAGTCTATGGCTTTATGATCCTGGTTTTACAATTTGCACCTTAATATTGGTTAGGTTTAATCTGATTACAGATTAAGATTACCGTACCAGACCATGTCAAAGTAACAGTGAAAAATATTAAAATGGTTGGTGATTAGTAATATTATAATATTATATAGTGAAGAGGTAGCTGTTTGTATCACTTTTATAAGTCTAACTTATGACATGGCAAGGGTTCGAACCCGAGACCTCCCGCATTCGAGATGGACGCTCTAAATACTAGGCCACCAGTTTTGTGGTAGGTTGTACCATGTCGGTTTTTTTCTTTTTCAATCGTGTTTTTACATTTAAGTCATATTTAGAGAAAGTATCAAATGATTAAAAGCCATCTGGGTATTTTTACAAGCAAGTTAAAAGCCGTCTTTTGACACTGCTTCACTATACACAGATTGGTCTCCAAACATAAATAAGGTTCTCGTGGATTTTATCTCTGGTGAAGTTATGTCTTAGATAAATGACAGGAATGGTATCCAATTTTAAACTCTACTTTGTGTCCAAAGTATATCTACTAACGATTGTATTAGTATTACCGTCTTTGGGATGCGAGTTACTGCTTTTAGACCTAATAAAGTTACTAAATAAATAAACAAAGAAGAAAAACTCCACCCACCCCCACTACCCATCCCAATTAGGAGGTTAAATAAACTATATAAAGCTGGTCAAGCTTCGAACAGTCAGTAAATAAAATAAATGTTCAAGTAAATTTAACATATCCGAACTAGTCCTATATGCCAAACTATCTCTCTCTCTCTCTTCTCTCTCTCTCTCTCTCTCTCTCTCTCTCTCTCTCTGTCTCTGTCTCTGTCTCTGTCTCTCTCTCTCTCTCTCTCTCTCTCTCTCTCTCTCTCAAAAGAGTTAATTAGCCAAAAGATCCAATCATGACCCTGTTTAAATAAAAAATGAAGCTAAAGATAATATGTTTAAAACAAAAATGGATACTGAATTTTAAATTTTTTTTAAAAAAACTATTGAAAAACTTTGGAAATAAACCTGATAAAATTAGTTAACACCAAACTCAATAAAAAAAAATTATTTTTCAATTTATATATAACTTATATGAGCCAGCTAATAATTAAAGAACGTGACACGTAAAGCATGTTTGATTCAGGATTTATCCCCTACAAAATCATTAATTTTTTCTTCCAGTCTTCCTGTAGATTTATTCAATTGCTGCAAATGTTAATTTATTATCAAACAATATTACATCCTATACCAAAATACCATATTAATTGAATTTAGACACATAATACAGGCTAATTACAACCAGTTGTATTGCTACATGCGGTAGCATTGATTAGTTTGTTTAGATTCCAGCTATGTTTGGTAATAATTGAGAATAAACATTCCCCTGGTATCTTTCACGGAGCCACTTAATTATGTTTGCTTTGTTTCAATTAAGGTTGGTTGACAGGTAAATGTTGCAGTAAAGATACTGCCCTTGTTTGGACTGGATGTAGCATATAAAATATAAGTGTGACACGATTTATTTCCCCTTAGATTCCAATATGCGTGGGCCCTCCATGCTAACACTATATAATTAAATAATATGAAAATGAACCAGTCTTGCTGTTGCCGTCGTACCTATATTTCAAACTCTACTATCAATTGTTTAGTGCGAAATTAGACGAGTTAATCACCATTCTTATCGATCCATGCATTTAATAGGTTACGCGGTTGTTTGCCTCATATACTCTAAGTTCTGCCTTATCACAGGCACGTCAGAATTTCGAGCAAAACACCTTAAGTTTTCATAAATATCAACACCCCTTTTACCTCTACTTAATGAGTTTTAGCTTCCGATAACCTCTGCCTTTCCAACTTTTAATCTGCATCACGCGTGACGGTTTGAATTGTGCAAAAATCCTAGTTTAGAAGAAATCCAACACCACCATCTAAGCAATTGGACAGATCGGATTTGTCTTGACTGATATCGGGACCAGCGAAAGGAGCTGATGACGGATTCCGATATTAATTGAGTGTATAATTGTCGTTAATTGTTCTAACACCCAGCTGTGCCCTCCATTCTCAAGGTGGTCAGAAAAAGATTAATGTTACAGTTCCAGATAATCGTCTTGACGACTCTGTACTCCCAGTGAGGCGGTAATTGATGAAATTAATGCCTTTCTTTCCTGCAGAAAAAATACAAATGACTTACAGCATTCTTTCCTTTTGTTGCTGCACGATGTTTTATGGAGGATTGGAACAGATCCGAATATTCTGTTTTCATTTGCACACACCGTTTAATCCAAAGAAGAGTGGTGAGGGCGGGGGTATGGAGGATATTGGTGGAGATGGGACTATGTATGAAGATTGGAGGAACAAAGGAGTGTTGTTCGGGGGATAGGGTCAGTCAAAGTAGGTTGTGATTTTTTCCTTAATTTATTTAAATCAGATTTATGTTGTTGCGAACCAGTCCTCCGAAAGTTTGAACCCCGCCATGGTTTGTCTAGACCAGTGCCTGGCTGTTGTTTCATAATAAAAAAGAGAGAGCCTTACACACAAAATACCCGTATGTGACTTTTCAATCATTCGAAATGCAGTAGACAGCTCAATATGGGGTCATAATTTAGAATTCAACCCACTTCCACAGAGAAATGTCATTAACAAAAACGAAAACGATTTTCCATATCTAATTGTTCCAGATGGTGACTTCGAAGATACACATTGTATACATTTTTGTATTTCATCGTTCATCTGCAGTGTAAAATTTAATTTTGGCAATCATTTTCATTAGAAATGAAGCTTTATTGTATAATTGTATATTGTACTATACAGTATATATAACTGAAACACTTTTCTCCCAGGTGGCCTAGTGGTCGGATGCGGGAGGTCGTGGGTTCGATTTTTGGCCAAGTCTTACTTACAAAAATGGTTCTAACAGCTGCCTCGTTTGGCGCTCAGCATTAAGAAGTCAGTGTTAGGACTGGTCGGCTTGGTGTCAGGATAATATGACTGGGTGGGACATCATGCTGCATGTCTGCGGCATGATGCCCCAGAGCTAGACATCACAATAAACTGCCACACTGCAGACAATGTAGCGATATGACTGAACCATTGTTAAAGCTACGTTAAAAATCCAAATCGCACACACACACACACACACACACACATACACACACACACGCGCGCGCGCAGTTTTTCAAATACTCTCCTTGACACGTCAATTTCTTCTTTATATATAAACCCAAGTCCGAATATGTCTCGTGGAGAGTAAGAATAAGAAAGTAAGTTTTATCTACATCCAAGTACCTTTGAAAATTTTCTTTCACCAAATTATAGTTGATCTTAAAATCCTATCTGATGTGGGTTATGTCGCTTATATAAAATATAGTGACATAACATTTCAGATAATAATCTACATGTATCGATTTTGTTTCTTTTCACAAAAATACCAGCATAGTTTTATTCTGGTCATCTGAATCATTTTGGCCAGAAAAAAAAGATACACACAAATATATTTATACTTCCCTCAACACCCTCAAGAAAACATTTGTTTAAAATTATGCCAAGACGGCTCAACACAACTTGACAAATCCCTAATTAAGTTTATATAGTACTGTAGAAACACAATCCAATGTAAGATGTCCTTCTAAATTTATCGTGTCGATTTTACTTATTTTAATGGAGGAAAATATATATTAAAAGTATTAAGGTATAGTTCATATGTATTGTATTTCTCCCATATTCAAAAGCATAACGGAAATCTTTATAATTCAAACCAATTTGGCAAGTTTCATCGAAACTGAATGATAAAAATAGTCTATAGAGATTTTCAAAGCTCATGGAGACGGATTCCAGATCTAACTTGCTATAGAATCTTTCGTAAGATAAAAGTGAAATGAGCTTGATATGAGCTTATTTACCAAGTTGGAAATAAATATTGATGAACTTCGGTCATCAGAATCGCAGCACTCTTAGCTAATCAGATATACGATGAGCTCGTGCGTCCTGACTGCTCCTTATATCTCAAAAATGCTGATCCAATGTATTGACGACTTATCCAATATCTTGATAACTTATCCAATATTTCGATGACTTATCCAATATACTGATGACTTATCCAATATATTAATGACTTTTCCAAGACCTTGATGACTTATCCAATATCTTGATGACTGATCCAATATATTGATGACTTATCCAATATGTTGACAACTTATCCAATATCTTGATAACTTATCCAATATTTCGATGACTTATCCAATATATTTATGACTTATCCAATATACTGATGACTTATACAATATGTTGACGACTTATCCAATATCTTGATGACTTATTCAATATATTGATGACTTATCAAATATACTGATAACTCATCCAATAAATTTAATGACTTTTCCAAAACCTTGATGACTTATCCAATATCTTGATGACTGATGCAATATCTTGATGGCTGATCCAATATAGTAATGACTTATCCAATATATTGATGACTAATCCAATATATTGATGACTGATCCAATATGTTGATGACTAATCCAATATATTGATGACTTTTCCAAGACCTTGATGACTTATCCAATATCTTGATGACTTTTCCAATATATTGATGACTATCCAATATTTTGATGACTGATCCAATATCTTGATGACTTACCCAAGATGTTGATGACTTATCCAATATCTCGATGACTTATCCAATATCTTGATGACTGATCCAAAACCTTGATGGTATAAGACCATTTACTAAGCTTCATGAAATTCAAATCAGAAATTATTTGCTAGTATGACAAGCTCAGCCAATCAGATTTATGATCATGCCATTAATATACATGCATCTCACTCATAATTAGACCCTGCTGAAATCGTAATTATATAGACCTATTTACCTCGTTTTATCAAGATTTTATATAAAAAAAAATACAGCCACTAGATCAATAATAAGCCCAGCCAATCAGATCACGTTATAAATATGCAAAGGTTACTCATAATAAATCTCGTCCAATATCTTGCTGATATAAATAAATCTATTTACAAAGTTCGATTTCAATCGGTTGAAAAATACCGGGTCTATGAATGCTTTTGACTCACGGCCAATCAGATTAGTCCATTAATATTCGTAGAATTCGCTCAAAATTGTACTCAAGCAAGATGTTTAAGTCTATTCGGATCCAAAATGCAGCTTAGAAGCTAATATCATCATTGTCATAGATAGGTTTTATTATATGTGAGATCTGTCCATATCAATGAAATAATCTTGCATCTGACTGGCTGAGATGTTACCTCTGGATCTTAAGACTATATTTATCATCCAATTAGACAACGTTGGACAAAAAACTCACTAAATCATCAAAATTCCGGTGGACTGCGATTATAAAGAAAACATTATGCACAACAATTGTGTCTTAATCTTTGAAAAGAGAATGTCAGATTACTGTACAACTTTTCTGCCTAGACAAATAACGTTCGTGTATGAATGCATTTTAGGCGCACGGACAGACAACTGATGACGTACGTAATACGTTTCATACACGTAGTATATACTGTTGAATCGCTTGGACTCTATTCTTCGCATATATAAGTATTATCATCGAAATATGTAGCACCATCGCAAAACGGCATCGACAGGTGAAAGTAGCAAAGACATGGAGATAGGTAACATTCGTATAGGAAAGCATTAAGTAAACAGACAGACAGACAAATTGAGAGGTAATTAATAACATATTTACAAATATTATAAACTGTTGTATAGCTTGAAATCTATGTCTCACATATATATAGCATTAGCATCTAAATGTGTTAGCATCGCTAAACGGCATGGGTAGATGAAAGTAGGCTGGATATGAAAATCGGTAAATTTGCATGCGATTCTGGAGATGAAAAAAAAAACATTTTAACAAATATTTTGCATTTTAAAACTTTTTTATTAACATAGATCGATTTAGACAAATGAGAACCTTATATATCGATATCAAATTAAGACGTGATTAATAAGATACATACATATATTATATACTGTTGGGTAGCTTTAATTCTATGTTTTGTTGGTCTCCATGAAAGCATGTAGACTTTAAGGGAATTTATAAGTGAAGGGACGTAACAACCATTATCGAACAGGCCTATATACTGTACATATTATTTTATTTATATCACATACAAATGAATATATTAGTTACCTACACCATTCACATGAACGCTTTGATATTCACGTACCGGCACATGGAAATTAATGTGGAACAGAAACTAAGCGAAATGACGAACCAAAAAGAGGTAATTAAAATATGTTAATATATTTACAGTCGATCTAAGCCCTTGTTCTGCTCTAATAACAGTACCACCGACCAAAACTCTGTCTGTATGTCTGTCTTTCTTATCCTTTGGTAGGTTTGACTTAATGTTTACCGTTATTAGTCAGTACTTATGGATCAATGGGATGAAATTATTCTACGCTGGTCGTTTCATAGATTTTTAGTCCGTATCTTGCGACAATGAGAGAGAGAGAGAGAGAGAGAGAGAGAGAGAGAGAGAGAGAGAGAGAGAGAGAGAGAGAGAGAGAGAGAGAGAAGGGGTGGGGGTGAATTTGACCTTTATTTGCATTTTAATTGCATCTCCAGCTATTCTCTTGGTTATTCAAGAAACCTACTGTCTTCGTCAAAAGCGTGTATAATTTTGAGTATGTATTGATTCGTTGCAATATTTCAAAGTAAGAACATCAATTAGACTCTTGTGCGATTGAAGTTTTAATAAAGAACAGTTTCTTTGTAGATTATAATTCAGACTTTTAATAAACATATATTAATTCTATTTAGAAATTGTCAAGAAGACATTTTCAGTCAGAGAGATTTTGTCCAGTTCCCGATGATTCTTCAACCCAAGGCTGGAGATTCTGAAGTGCGTTCAGAGAGGAATTACTCATGCAGAGTGGGTCTCTAATGTCGTAAATTGTCTTGCTTGCGTCTGCTTGCAGTGTCATCATCAATCGGTTTGCGGCTTGTCGTTCAGCTTCCCTTTCTTCCGCCGTCTGTCGTCTGTAATAAAAGAGGCAGTAGTAGTAGTTTTAGTAGTAGTACTAGTTATTTTGTAATATCAACAGGAAATATATAACATTCATAAAATTACAGGTAACACAGTATGCACACTAAACATTAACAATATTAGACATGTCATAAATATATGTACATTAAAACAACAACAGAAGTGCATGTGCCTTTAAAATAAAACACAGACACACGCACACTGATAAGTTACACATGTAAGATTACCATGCTGGCAACACCAAAGCTGCCATTAAAGGGTGTTGGTGTTTATTTCCCATGGGTCCTACATGTGGTTTAGAACTTGCAAAAGCAAATCGTTTTAAATGATCCATCATTGGTTTCATTTAATCTTCATGTATTTGCCGTGCTATTATTGTACTGCATATGTAAAATACATGAATAAAGATGAGTAATAATAATAATAATAATAATAATAATAACAATAATAATAGTAATAATAATAATAATAATAATAATAATAATAATAATAATAAATAACTAAATAAATAATAAATAAATAAATAAATAAATAAATAAATAAATATATATATTTTTCGTTATCAGTATTTTTTATTTATCCTTTTTCATATTATGGTGGTTAATCAAGTACATACATGTATATAAAAACAATTCTTCTCAGCGCACAAAGGAAACAGTCTTGTGGGTAGTTTATTTTTGTCTCTTGCGGCCATTTACATACATTCTTTTACTTCGTATATCATGTGATCTGGGTAAAATAACTTTATATTCTGTTCTCTTAGACCGGGTTGAAAATCCAAACTAAAAACACTTGAACAGGGCATTTTCCTTAAAAACGCAGAAGCATAGCTGCAGTCCAATCTCTAATAATGAGCTGTATTTATCGGGAGAAATCGACTTGACATTTGTAAGTAAGACATTTTTTTAAAAATAGTTTACGTGAAACAATTTGTTGATATGTGATAATAAATGGTATAAATGTGATAATATGTGATAATAAATGGTAAAAATGTGATAATATGTGATAATAAATGGTATAAATGTGATAATATGTGATAATAAATGGTATAAATGTGATAATATGTGATAATAAATGGTAAAAATGTGATAATATGTGATAATAAATGGTATAAATGTGATAATATGTGATAATAAATGGTATAAATGTGATAATATGTGATAATAAATGGTATAAATGTGATAATATGTGATAATAAATGGTAAAAATGTGATAATGTGATAATAAATGGTATAATTGTGATAATATGTGATAATAAATGGTATAAATGTGATAATATGTGATAATAAATGGTATAAATGTGATAATAAATGGTATAAATGTGATAATATGTGATAATAAATGGTATAAATGTGATAATATGTGATAATAAATGGTATAAATGTGATAATATGTGATAATAAATGGTATAAATGTGATAATATGTGATAATAAATGGTATAAATGTGATAATATGTGATAATAAATGGTATAAATGTGCAAAATTGCAGGATTGATCCTTCATGGTTAATTGTAATAAACCAAGGCATTTTGTTAAAATTTTACCAGAAAAGGTATACCACAATTATAAAAGGGACCAAAAATTAAATGTTCTGGGACCAGGAGCCTGACACTTTTTTGTTAAATTTCTGTGTCCATAGTTGGAAAAATATTTTGCTCTGAATTATAGCTAAATAACACAACATTATTTGGAAAATATTGGTTATCTTTTGATAAAAGAAAAAAAAAAAAGATTTTTAATCAATAGAAAATCACAGTCCTACGCCTCAAATCGAAACTGAAATGGCCAACACCTTATTTTTGATGACATGGCTGTGTATGTTAACTGTTATGTAAGTTGTTATCTACAATCTGTAACTAAGGTGTGATGATTAAGCTGATAACGTTATAGGCCATGAAAGATGTTGTAGTTCTTGCATAGTATCTATGAAAAATTACCCAAATGTCGTATGTAATCACCGGAACTAGAAACAAGAACTGAGGTTTATTTGAATGACATCTATATAATATACATTCGTGTCATATTCTATAGTATTTAAGTCAGGGTTGCGAATGAGCTGTTGAGAAGACATTTGTTTGTTAGTAAATGATTCAGCCAATGGTAAGGACAGCAAAAACTATATAAAAACACACACAAAACCAACAAGAAACAAAATGAACTTTTTCTTTTGATTTGCAGAAATGATTCGATCCACGCGCGTGTTGAAATCCGTTTGACAGCCTTTTTCTGCTAATTGATCCCTTATTTTCTGCTAATTGTGAGTTCCGTTTGACAGCCTGGGATTTCTCTATCTGCTAAATAAAACCTACGCGCGCGTGTGCATGCGTATGTATGTATGTATGTATGTATGTATGTATGTATGTATGTATGTATGTATGTAGGCAGGAAATAGTTAGATTTTATGGAATAAGAAGACTTTTACCGTGTCCTGAAGCAAAGCTTTACCCTGACAAAATAACCGTACCAGTTAAATTGACCCTAATGTAATGCGAATATAAATAACTTTATTGGAAATGCCAATAATATTGTAATAGTGTTATCAAATTTAGCATAAATATACCTGACACATAAGAAGTGTGTTATCAATTTTTGGCGTAAATGTACTTGACACATAAGTGTTAAAATATTGACAAATATGTGCCAGATACATTTAATAGTAAGAATAATAGGGCTGGTCCGACTGGTGTCAGGAGAATGTGACTACATGTCTGCCGCATTATACTCCAGTGTAAACATGGTAGTGATATGACTGACAATTTTTTAAAGCTGCGCTAAAAACCTCTCTCTCTCTCTCTCTCTCTCTCTCTCTCACACACACACACACACACACACACACACACACACACGCGCGCCAAGGTTTTATTTAGAAGAAAGAGGATTTCGAGGCTGTCAAACGGAACTCACAATTAGCAGAGATAGGGGATTCCAGGCTGTCGAGCGGATTTCAAGTCAGGCTGGGTGGCTATTATTTTTAATTATAGAGGTAGGTATCACGGTACCAATTGTTTTTCCATAGACCTCAAGGCTAATATTTGGAGAGATAAATATATTTTCTATCCTAATTTAGCGTGCATCTCACACACTGTTATAAAGAACAATGTTAGATTGTCAATTTGATGATGACAAAACCAGGTACTCCATTGCATTTAAGAGAGAAAACTCTGCTGGAACTAGACAGGGGTATGAGTTATCTAGTCACAACATACCTATTTTCAGTCATGTCTATGACATTTTCAAAAAATCATAAAAAATACAAAATATGATCTGTATAGGAATTAACATAAATTCACATGTTGCCAAGAGGCTAAACTATTTTTTAAGCCTAACAGAAAGTACAACTCTTACATAATCCACCAATCATAGCTTGTGTTGTTCTTTATTTCTGAATGGTACACCTTAAGCCACACCCACATGGACTTGCGCAATTGGTACCGTTATACCTATAATAGGTATAGCGTGGCTGAGTACAGTTATAGGCATTCTTAGTAAGGAACTGTTGGTTGGTCTACGCTCTAATGGAAAATGATGCAATATGACGTTTTTATTGGCATGCGCAAAAGATATCTGAAACTTTATCCAATACGCTGATACAATTTATTAGTAAAAACTCATCCGTCTAGAAGACATGTACCAGCAGAAATGGATATCCAACCATAGTATTTATTTAGTTAACTCAAAGCTTAAATGTTAGTCGTGCTATATTTTCTCAAATACTTATTATCTAGCATAATCGAAAAAATATCCTTAACAAACTCTTCTGTTTGGCCAAAACATAGTATCAGCGTTATATATAATTTCATTACAGTCATTAAACATTATTACTTCTGATTATTCATTAATTCATTTAAAAGACAAGATTGTATTACATTGGCCGGGATATAATGGACTTAAAATTAGAAAACTATTTGGTAAAACCAGCATAACCAGGTCTCAAAGTGAAATACTGAAAGGGGTGACAAGGTGTCAATGCCAGCAGCAAGGTTATTTAAACAATTTTCTTCTCCTTGATCGATAATTGTGTGTAAAATAGATTTTCGTCTAGCTGAGAATTATTCTGGAACCAAAATAGCATGGTGTCTATTTGAGAAGAGTTGCGTCTGATTAAGTTCATCTATTGTAAGCAGGAGAGAAGTGTTTAATAGGGTGCTAAATGCATCGTCTATGGACATTTTTACGAGATTGAAAAAAGCCCCGACAAGGTGGGCACAGAGTTTACTGACAGTAATGAATTTCCCCTGTGTTCATTAACATGCTTGCAACACTAGATTAAGCATTTTGCCTGAACCATAACTCTTGAAGGTCGCGTACGGATCTTGCCCTGGATGGAAGGTAACAAAAGATATTTTTAAAGACTGGCCTTTTTTTTTTTACCATTGTAAATAAATCGTCTCTAGTCGAAAATGGCTGCACTAGGTTAGGGTATTTTGTTTCAAAATTTCAGGGACCAGAAGCTTCTTATAAAGGGCTACATATATATGTGAGAATTTTGTTTGCTTATTCGTTTTTTTCTTCTTCAAATGTTCCATTTTATGTTCTGTAATATCTTTCCAGAAAGAAGGAGATGTTTGGAGTAAAGAGTTAAACAGTTATGTATGGCGATGAAATACATTCTACTAACTTATTTCAACAGGATAAAGATAACCGCTGTAGAGTATGCAGTTTCTGAAGAAGAAAAAGATGACAATTAAGAAAATCCCCTTAAGTTCAGTTTCAAGCAACGTCCGCCAAATGCAAGTTAGAGTCAAACAAAGTGTCCGTTTCAGGTGAGGAAAGCTATATAAGACCTATCTTTATTATTCGGTGACATATGTTACCAACTTGCCACTATTTTAATAATATTCGTGTTGATCATTTCTATTTTTCTTTCGTTTAACACGAGTTATCCACACCTAATTTCAGCCTTGGAGAGACAATTTCTGTTAGATTTCTGAACAGAAGTACTACGTAAAGGTTTTCAAATATCAATAACGTTTTAGTGGATTTTTTCTTAACAGTATATTTATATTTATCATCACATGCTATTGCTCTGGTGAAATGCTTCTCTCTCTCTCTCTCTCTCTCTCTCTCTCTCTCTCTCTCTCTCTCTCTCTCTCTCTCTCTCTCTCTCTCTCTCTCGTTCTTTCAGCTGTGAATGAAAAAGTGAAGTCCAGTCATTCTTAAACGTTACCAAAGATACCTTAACTTGAAATTACTAAATCCAGTACTTTTTTGGTTTGGTACTGGTAATAATGACGTACATGTAATGATCACGTACATGTAATGATCACGTTCATGTAATGATCACGTACTGGTAATGATCACGTACTGGTAATGATCACGTACATGTAATGATCACGTACTGGTAATGATCACGTACATGTAATGATCACGTACTGGTAATGACCACGTACATGTAATGATCACGTACTGGTAATGATCACGTACATGTAATGATCACGTACATGTAATGATCACGTACTGGTAATGATCACGTACATGTAATGATCACGTACTGGTAATGATCACGTACTGGTAATGATCACGTACATGTAATGATCACGTACTGGTAATGATCACGTACATGTAATGATCACGTACATGTAATGATCACGTACATGTAATGATCACGTACTGGTAATGATCACGTACATGTAATGATCACGTACATGTAATGATCACGTACTGGTAATGACCACGTATATGTAATGATCACGTACTGGTAATGATCACGTACATGTAATGATCACGTACATGTAATGATCACGTACTGGTAATGATCACGTACATGTAATGATCACGTACATGTAATGATCACGTACTGGTAATGATCACGTACATGTAATGATCACGTACTGGTAATGATCACGTACATGTAATGATCACGTACTGGTAATGATCACGTACTGGTAATGATCACGTACATGTAATGATCACGTACTGGTAATGATCAAGTACATGTAATGATCACGTACTGGTAATGATCACGTACTGGTAATGATCACGTACATGTAATGATCACGTACTGGTAATGATCACGTACATGTAATGATCACGTACTTTTAATGATCACGTACTGGTAATGATCACGTATTGGTTATGTGCAATGGATACTTCACAACTGATATCAGGTATTGGCAACGAGCAACGGATAGTACACAACTGGTATCAGGCGTTGGCAACGAGCAATGTATACTTCACAAGAAATATCAGCTATTGGCAACGATCAATGGATACTTCACAATTAGCATCAGCTATTGGCAACGAGCACTTTATACTTCATAATTTATATCAGGTAATGGCAACAAGCAATGAACATTTCACAATTAGTATCAGCTATTGGCAACGTGCAATGGATAATTCACGCGGAAGTGGGAGGTCGTGGGTTGGATCCCAGGCCGAGTCATACCAAAGACTTACAAAAATGATACCTACAGTTGCCTCGCTTGGCGCTCAGAGGTTAGTGTTAGGACTGGTCGGTCTGGTGTCAGGATAATGTGACTGGGTGGGACATCATGCTATATGTCTGCGGCATGATGCCCCAGTGCTAGACATCACTATAAACTGCATCACTGCAGACATCGTAGCGATATGACATAATTGTTTTCTTTTAAAGCTACGTTAAAAATCCTAATCAAACAAAGAAACAATTAGTATCAGCTATTGGCAACGAGTAATGGATAATTCACAATTAGTATCAAGTACTGGATGTGAGCAGGGATACTTCATAATTATTATCAGGTATGGATTAGAACAATAGATAATTCCCCATTAGTATCCGGTATCGATTATGCATAATAGATATTTCACTATTAATCCCAGGTATTGGTTAGGCATAATATATATTTCACTATTAGTCCCAGGTATTGGTTATGCGTAATAGATATTTGACTATTCGTCCCATGTATTGGTTATGTGTAATAGATATTTGACTATTAGTCCCATGTATTGGTTATGCGTAATAGATATTTGACTATTCGTCTCATGTATTGGTTATGCGTAATAGATATTTGACTATTCGTCTCATGTATTGGTTATGTGTAATAGATATTTGACTATTAGTCCCATGTATTGGTTATGTGTAATAGATATTTGACTATTCGTCCCATGTATTGGTTATGTGTAATAGATATTTGACTATTCGTCCCATGTATTGGTTATGTGTAATAGATATTTGACTATTCGTCCCATGTATTGGTTATGTGCAATAGATATTTGACTATTCGTCCCATGTATTGGTTATGCGTAATAGATATTTGACTATTAGTCCCATGTATTGGTTATGTGTAATAGATATTTGACTATTAGTCCCATGTATTGGTTATGCGTAACAGATATTTTACTATTCGTCTCATGTATTGGTTATGCGTAATAGATATTTGACTATTCGTCTCATGTATTGGTTATGCGTAATAGATATTTCACTATTCGTCTCGTGTATTGTTTATGCGCAATAGATATTTGACTATTCGTCTCATGTATTGGTTATGCGTAATAGATATTTCACTATTCGTCTCGTGTATTGGTTATGCGCAATAGATATTTGACTATTCGTCCCATGTATTGGTTATGCGTAATAGATATTTGACTATTCGTCTCATGTATTGGTTATGCGTAATAGATTTTTCACTATTAGTAACCGGTATCGGTTATGCGTAATCGATATTTCACTATTCGTATAATGTATTGGTTATGCATAATAGATATTTCACTATTAGTCTCAGGTATTGGTTATGAGCAATATATATTAGTCACTAAATATAGTGTACAATTCATTTCTTCTTTTTCCTTTAAGTAAATAGTTGATTATAAATCAAAACTTTTTTGAAAATATTAAAATATAACAAATAGTAACATTAGATAAACTGAAATTCTACTCTAATTATTAGTCAATGTTCTTCAGATAGTTTTCTTTTCTTTTGAAAACTATGTAATAATTATGAGCATGAAGGACAAAAGAAAAGAAACAAAAACAACAATAATTAATCACGAATTTCAAATGTATAAATGATGTACAAGCTTCTGCCTATGGAAGATTTAAATTTTCTTTATTCACACCAACCTTTCAGTTTCGATTCCATCACTGTGCATTTTAATCGTTTTGTAAATGTCAAGCGAGACTCGTAATCGAAATATATTACACAAGTACGGTACGTTCTTTTCGCGACCATGACTGTGGACAGTTAACACACATAATGATGTCTCTCATCATTAGGCTTTCTGTGAATTATTTGAAAACATTCCTTCCCTCTCTGAATTAAACTTCTATACCGACACTTTGATGCTACGTTGCTTTTGGCTTTTTGTGATAAATCTATAATTCAAGCTGCGATGTCGAATAAACCGGAGTCAATTAAGTTGCACTACAGATACAAATGTCTTCACTTCGATAATATCATCATAAGAATGTATATCAAATGTAATAAATTTAATTCCAAATTAAGAAGTCAAAATAGATGAATTCCTATAATGCCAAGGTCGAGTGTTGTTGTTGCCGCTCCTTCTGTGTTTGGGGGTTCAGCAATATTTATCAGCGCAAAATAGGCTATACATAGCGATCAGTATAACTGCTGAAGCAGGAACCCGGGAAAACCCTGGTAAGATCCGCCGACTCACTGGAAGCTCCTGGCAAGCTTTCTTACATGCCCATACTGGCCGACCCTAAGATTCGAGACCACACGGACAGAAGCGAGATGTCAGTGATTGGTAAAGGCGAGCGGTTTACCCTACTCGGCCAGGCCCTTACCCGTGCATCTACGATTCTCAATACTAATGCTGGAGCCAAAGATGCTTGTTTCTCACTCATTCGCCCATACGACCACTATGACCGCTTCGCCACTACTGGTCGCATTGATGCAGTTTCGTAATATACGCGCTAATTAAACCAGTCCAACTTCAAATAACATAATCTCTAATCTATATCAGAATATCTGTTTTGTCTTCTTCATATTTACCAGTCCATGCAAACTGCACACAGCCAGATCTATCCTCGCATTCTCTGATGCTAGATCTGGGTTTGTGCAGTTTGCATCATGATTGGACTTACAATCGAGTACATAAGGGAAGTCTAAAGTCGATATTAACATATAGACGAAATCGTCATCAATAAAATAATTTGTAGGCTTTATCATTTTCAGCTTTGACTTCTTTAATTGTGATCATATTATAAAGGGATCACATATACATCTAACAGCACGCACGATCGGACAAATATGCTTACATTGCCGCATCGTATTTTCAGAGCAAGAAGAAAACATATTGATATTTATGCAAAAGTTGTTCCATGTGCTATATATATACACATGCTTGTCTACAAACGTATTCGCTTCCCGACATTGATTAACAATGAGCAGCTTTGTAACACACTTGTCTGATTCATAAAGAAGTTCGGGCTGCAGTAGTGTATTTATGTTTCACAAAAGGTTTATATCAACAATAAATGGAGACGTGTTTTAGTTTGCTGGAGCCGTGCATATTTTTTTTTTTTTGCAGTTTTGTAATACAAGAATCGTAATCAGCTTTCGTCTATGTGCGCGGAAAATTAATTTTGTATCTGTAGTGGAAGCAATTAATTTTGTATCTGTAGTGGAAGCAATTAATTTTGTATCTGTAGTGGAAGCAATTGATTTTGTATCTGTAGTGGAAGCAATTAATTTTGTATCTGTAGTGGAAGCAATTAATTTTGTATCTGTAGTGGAAGCAATTAATTTTGTATCTGTAGTGGAAGCAATTAATTTTGTATCTGTAGTGGAAGCAATTAATTTTGTATCTGTAGTGGAAGCAATTAATTCTGTATCTGTAGTGGAAGCAATTAATTTTGTATCTGTAGTGGAAGCAATTGAAGAGGTGGAACGTGCAATAAATGTAAAAGCACTGAAGGCAGACTGAAGAGGTTTAAGGCGCTAAAAGAAGGTACAATCTTAAAACTAATGATAGCTGTATAACCACCAACGAATGGTACTATCAGAATTGTAAAACTACCAAAGGTTCAGCACATTCTATTAGAAATAAATGTAAAAATAAAATATTTAAGTACCAGTCAGAATCTATTTATTTTTGAGCAGCAGAAGCAAGTACTGCACATTTGCATACTAATTTGTATGCATCTTTCTCATGCCTCGAAAAATTTATAATAGTTCTAAAAATCCATAAAATTTGTGAAATGAAGCTCTTGAAGATCAGCTTAAGCACGTGAATAAAACCAAAAGGTTCTCTCAATGCGTCATTATCAATCTACAATCATTGATTTACACGGAATCCAGTGTGTATCACGGGAGCTACTATCGTTGCTTACAATTGGCCTGTCATACATGTACTATATATAATAACTACAATTGAGATCCCGCTGAATGGAATACATTCCTCTCACTGGTTAAAAGAAAATGACGTCCTGTATTGTGTAATAACTTAATTTCAGTTGGCCAATGAGAAGGGAGTATTCCATTCGGCGCGATCTTCTTGCATATTAAGCGGGCACTCTCAGTGCCATGTCGAGCAGTAGCGTGGAAAAATGATTTGGCATTCCTTAAAGGTATGATACTAAATCAAAGGTTTGATAATGATACACAGTCGATTGCTTGAGCTAAAAATATCGGTACCAAATTTATTAAAGCAAGCAAAGCTTAGCTTGAAATATCAGCGTTTATTCAATCTACAATCTACAAGATGGAACTTAGAGAAAAGGACAAGCAAATGGTTGAAGTAGAACAGGCAAATTGCTGAAGTTCGTTTCTTCATTTTACAGTTTAGGGAGATGGATTTTATGGTACAGCTTAATTTTGTACTTGAATAGTGAAATTAAAAGGTACGAAGAATGTATGTATGTATGTATGTATGTATGTATGTATGTATGTATGTATGTATGTATGTATGTATGTATGTATGTAGTACAGTGATATAGAGTTACAAATTTCGAGTCGATTAATCGTGATTTATTTTCACTGGATGCAAATGAATAACACTGTCGTTTGTAGACTGTACATTATGATTGTTGTCTAGCGTAAATAATATCCATACAACACGCTCCATCCTGCATACAAGTATATTATTAAAGACACAAACATTACCTCCATTTTGTCCGTCTGTTCTGAAACCACGTCTTAACCTGGGCATCCGTCATCTTCAGTGCCTTGGCGAGGGCTGATCTCTCAGCAGAAGCCAAATATTTCTGTCGATGGAAGCGTTTCTCGAGTTCCATTATCTGCAAACGCGAAAACGATGTCCTTGGTTTCTTTCTTTTCGGTGGCGTTCTGTTCTGGTAGGGGTGCCCTATTCGACGTACAACTATAAAGAAGAAGAATATCATCAATCTAATATTTTTAAAGACACTGAATTTTGATTGAATAGTAAATTAAAAAAATAGATAAGCAAAGTGATTGGGATCAATTAAAGCTTAATTAATTCATGGAGCATACAAAACGAGGTATACTTTTTTCAATTAGTCGTTTTGTTTTTTCAATCAAGTGTGACTGACACTTGTACAATGTCAAGAAATTCTGGTATTTGCTTTGTCGGCCATTTTCAGTGTTGTTTAGCACCGCTTTTTGTTTTTTCTTTATGCATAAAAAGGTTAAAAAGAACCCCCAAAAGACCCAAATTGTTTGAAATCGAAATATTTCGCAATTTAGCGATTCCTGACATATCATATACTATTCTATTCAGATGAAGGCGTTATGAACTCTCTCGGACAGCTGTATTCTGTACGTTAGCATGGATGGGACATCGGTAAATCAATTATCTCATGGCAACGATATATTCATTTTACTTATGTCCATTTCAGGCCTCTGTAGTTTTGTTTTCTACGGACCTCTATATTTTAGTTTATTTTAAAAATGTATATGAAATTTCTAACCAGTGTTTTATTTTATTGCTTTTTCCTTTATATGAATAATAAAAAAATAGTTGCAGCTCACAGTGTTAAAAGATATATATATATATATATATATATATATATATATATATATATATATATATATATATATATATATATATATATATATATATATATATATATATATATATATATCTGAATTCTTGATTCGGGAGCTTCGTTCGGAAAATGTGACAGGTGCAGGATAATGTAAGCAGCACAACGTGTGCGCGCTATTCCTAAACGTTAGGATAAATTCTATAATTACGAAAGGCAGATCAAAAGAATTTAGGGTGCTTCAGAAATTCGACTGATCACGAAAAATCTATTACAAACGTCTCGGTGAAATGTTGCACTACTCGAAATTTCGAATTTCTTGAGTCTACCTGCATTACGACGTAATTTAAACTTTTCTTAATATGTAAAATAAATGTGATGACAGTTTGTTTATACAAAAATGCTCGTTTAATGTCTCAAATAAATTTGACTGAATAAAAAACCTTAAATTAACCGCATTTTTGAATGTGAAAGAAAAATCTATTTATTTTGACAATAGTTATTGGTGAATTTGAAAATTGAAAGGAGAAAAAAATCTCTAAATGATATGAAATGCATTTAGCTACACATAAAAGCTCAACTGAAGTTTTTCTATTTCTTCCATGACATGGTAGAGATATGCAGTACGCTGGCTGCTTTGATTCCATTGGTCAATAAATGTTCTAAATATCTCATATTTCTGACTGAATCTGGTACGCTGGCTGCTTTGATTCCATTGGTCAATAATTGTTCTACATATCTCATATTTCTGACTGAAAATGGTCCTTTTGAAATTATTATCAGTTTCAATGTGTGGATAAATAAATGTGTTACTCATTTGTTTTTGTGTTCACTCCAGGATGTTTAAACGTCATAATTATGAAGATCAATCAATCTTGCAATTTGTAAATCTTTAATTACTGTTAGGCGGTTAGTGGTGTCAATATACTTGTATTATCTCTCCGTCCGTCTTTTCATGTGCATACCCGACAAACTTTACCGACAAAATTCTCCGAGATTTGATTCAGTATTTTCACTTGATATATCTGGTATTCTTATATAAATAAAATATAAAATCGCTATATCTTATTTTTTGTTTAACAAGCGTTTATAATAGGCCTAATGTAAAATCAACGGCTTCGCAGCATGGTATCTATCTTCTCTAATAACATATTGATTTAGCCTGTTACAGATATTTAAAAAAAAAAACGCTTACAGGTCCTCAGATAATTATGCAAGCCAGATACGAAATACAACAAATGTCAAGTTGACAGATACGAAATACAACAAATGTCAAGTTGACAGATACGAAATACAACAAATGTCAAGTTGACAGATACGAAATACAACAAATGTCAAGTTGACAGATATGAAATACAACAAATGTCAAGTTGACAGATACGAAATACAACAAATGTCAAGTTGACAGATACGAAATACAACAAATGTCAAGTTGACAGATACGAAATACAACAAATGTCAAGTTGACAGATACGAAATACAACAAATGTCAAGTTGACAGATACGAAATACAACAAATGTCAAGTTGACAGATACGAAATACAACAAATGTCAAGTTGACATACGAAATACAACAAATGTCAAGTTGACAGATACGAAATACAACAAATGTCAAGTTGACAGATACGAAATACAACAAATGTCAAGTTGACAGATACGAAATAAAACAAATGTCAAGTTGAGCGTACCATACAGAATGGTATGTATCATCTATATCATACGTAAATCCACTGCAAATGCTAGCTATTTATATTTATATATGTTTGTCTTACTATGGATCGTGAGTTTGATACTTATCCAGACCAATCTGGGTCGGATACCTTGATGCGTCTTTCATTAAGGCATTTCGTCCCCGTTACCTCTGCATGGTATATCTAATACGGTGTTGTTGTTTTGTTTTTTTTTAAAATGCCGTTGAAGCAGACTATTGAAATATGTATCTATTTATCGGAAATATTTTAAAAATTAAAAAAGAAACGGAAAGGATAAAATGCAATTTGAGTTCATTACAATAGAAGCATATATAAACGGGCCGATCTTGATTGCGAAAACACTTTTACAATTTAAAAAGTATCATTTATGTTCTTAACCTGGTCAAAAGACGAATTCTCTTTTCAATTATTATTTTATCACTCTACCTAACTAGCTAGCGGGCTACTTAGTGTTAACGTGTGTCACGTTATATACATATAATAATGTATGTGTAATTAACATATCTACATACATCAAAGTTCTAATAGATACCCACGGACCGCCGACAATGCTATAACTAGCAAAGGCGAGAAGCAGCACGTGATGTTTTCGGGATACGCTAAAAATTAACACGAATTCACTGCAATTATGTATTAACACGAGATACCGCAATTCTGACTGACTGGGCATGCTAAAAAGGAAGGCGTGGTCATATATGGCGTTGCGATTCGTAAATTCCTATGTTAATTATAGTGAAGCTTTCTTACATCCAGCAACACCCATTTGCATTCATGTAAATTTTATTTTAAAATAAGAATTCAATGAAACCAAGTAAAAAAAAAAAAAAAAAAAAACAATATAAAAAAGAAAAGATTAATTACGCTTACAGAAAAACGAAACACACACACACGCGCACATATATGAAGTTAGTTTATTCCAATTTTGTCAGATTCATATTGCTAAATCTTGCATCCTTAAACTAGCTATTATGAAGACAAGACCACACTGAACAGTCTGTGAAATTTTGGCAACAATCGATCTTGTTATATTCTCACCTGTCATAAAAAAGATAAACAATATTCTGAGGAAAGAAATCGTTACGGTCGTGTTATAAAGCATAGCATGTGCCATCCTAGTTTTCCAAATGTGTGAAAACTCATAAAACTAAAACTTTTGGATATACGTTTGTATATAATGAATGTGCAATTTGAAACCTGTTAGATCTTATCATTAAACATTTGTTTCCCACAGCGATACGGTTTGCTTCTTTTAACTTAATAGCGGTATTTTAATGTCTTCATTGCTTTTAGATTAACGTAATGTAGGATTTAATTTCAACAAATGATCTAACAAAGTCTCATGTGTGCGCTTTTCTATATATCGGACTTAATACGGCAGGCGAAAAAAAAATACACCTATCTAAGAAAGAATCACCAAAGTACATCCATCTGAAAAGAATCCCACCAAAGTACACCCATCCCCAATAGGGCCTAACCCGAAATCGCCTCGGACATTCGCTTCGGCCGAATATCCGGTTTTTCGGTACTATTCGGAAGTATTCGCCTCGGCAAATAATACACGCACACACAAATGGTTACAAGATAAATAATTCAATAAATATCGAACTTTTAAAAAATAAGTTTTTAAATACATAATAATTTTAGTTAATAATAAAAAATTTCATCCTATAGGCAATATATAAGGTATACGGTACACGAAACGTTTAAGCTTCGCATACGATAATGAAACAAACGGAGTCGCACCTACTGCTCGGTTCGTGCCCAGATCCGGCAAATAGTACATCCAAATACTCGGATTCGGTACTCGGCGAAAACGATCTACTCGGTTAGGCCATAATCTCCAATCGAAGAACCAAACGAACACCCATGTAGAAAGGAAACAAGAAACACCAAAGTACACCTTTTCTCAAAACAAACACCTAACATTTGTACATGCCCTTTTATGCTTTGACTGTTTTAGTCTCTCTCTCTCTCTCTCTCTCTCTCTCTCTCTCTCTCTCTCTCTCTCTCTCTCTCTCACACACACACACACACACACACACACACACATATATATATACGACAGCCGACAAACCACGGACATCAGAAATCACATAATCTCTTCTAGTTGTATGATCCGCAGAGCCTAATGAAACTTGCAATTTAATTCAACGTATGAGAAAGAAATAGGAAATGACTACATACAAAATTATTTTATCGAAAGAATGGTGAGGAATTTTAAATCCTAAACCACAAAATTTACAAAATTTAAATTAAAAAATAAAATAAAATAAAACGATTGTTCCTATGCGATAGTAGTTACTTTTCATTGTGTCATTTTCAGAGCTAAATAAAGAGTAAATACATGATTTGTTTTCTAAGTGACTTTGAAAACAAAGCATATAGGGCATGGTTACGAAAATTTTAAGCTGGAGAGAAATAAACTTATCGGTGGAAATAAAATCTGAGATTAACCTGTTCCATTAAAGGTTTCCAGATAATCTTTCAGATTTAGGCTTATCACCCGTAAGGAATAAATTGATTGCATATGCTATGGGTACTAGATTCGTCATATTAACTTACGGAAATCAAGAAAAAGATATCTGGGATTACGAGTTCGGCGCTTTACGGACTGAGCTTTCGCAGATCTCACCTAAAAGAGAAGCCGTCTTATTTGCAGATAGACCCAGAAAGTAAATAATATTATATATTCATATTTAAATATCAACATTGTATATGATGCTGACAGCTACGAATAAACAACGTAATTTAATCTAACTTGGATAAGACATACGTTCGACAAGTGCGGCGATGATTCACGAAACGCAGCTAAGTTAAACGTGTTTTTTAACGTTTTTAAATTTAATTTTTAAATTATATAAAACAAGGTAAAATAAATGAACATTTGTAAATCGAGTAGTAGACAACTGTTGCAAAAATATAACAGAAAGGTAGATGTTTCGCTTAAATATATGATCGTTGATTAGCAAACATTTCGGTTGTCTACGTTATTTATATAAACAAATTATTAGCATACTGAAAACAGAAAGAACAAATAAAATTAAAACACTATTATCCCATGATTATGCTTAATCATTCCAGAACCCTCCATACAAAATGCATGGAAAGAAAGAAAGAAAGAAAGAAAGAAAGAAAGAAAGAAAGAAAGAAAGAAAGAAAGAAAGAAAGAAAGAAAGAAAGAAGAAAAGAAATGAAAAAAATTAAGTGAAAAAAAAGGTATTAATTTAAACATTAATGGAAAGTCCATTCATTTAAAGCATAGTGCTTGATACAAACGAATTTAAAATATCCAGGAGATGAGTGAAGTAAATATTTATGTTAGAGAGTTGCATAACGCATTAAACAAGCTAGCTGTTTTTTTGCGATATGAATATTTTCGTCTGACAAGTGTATAGGAATTTAACTAGAGAATCTGCTGAAAATAAATTTCTATTCTAATCGAAGTGCGATTTACGGCAACATTTATCCAACATGTCAAACAAATGTTGTGTGTGTGAAATGAAATGTGCATTGATCAAATCTGACTTAAGTTTTAGACATATACATCAACATGTTATGGATTTAGACCCGTGGCATGTGGAAACACATTAGTATCACATACCATGACCTTCCAGCACACTGGATTAGCGATTTGACACCTCAAGAGATGAACGGACAGATAGTCTATCTTTCCTTCTTAACGACAGGACCAATATGAAAAGATTCCGTTTTGCGAGACCTTAATGTAGATACTGTCAAATCTGTTCCTATTTAAATATTGTCAGATTTAGCAACTTGACAGGCATATATAAATAAAGTGTTGTGGCCAACTAGGATTAGATAAATTGATGACATGTGTACTACGATTCATGAAGCGCGTCTAAGGTACATACTTTTGCAAATCTTTGTATGTGACCGTATTAATTTATTCTATAATACTGCAAAGCAAATGGAAATAAGCAAAGCGAATACTGGACAGTAGGTATAGGACATCCATTAGGATGGTGTTAGACATGGATATAAGAAATACAATAGAATGGTACTGGACATTAGGTATAGGAAATACAATATAATGATACTGTACATTAGGTATAGGAAATACAATATTATGATACTGTACATTAGGTATAGGAAATACAATATAATGATACTGTACATTAGGTATAGTAAATACATTATAATGATACTGTACATTAGGTATAGGAAATACAATATAATGATACTGTACATTAGGTATAGGAAATACAATAGGATGGTGTTAGACATGGATATCGGAAATACAATAGAATGGTACTGGACATTAGAATATATTGGTGACATTAGAATATAATGGTACTGGACATTAGGTATAGGAAATACAATATAATGATACTGTACATTAGGTATAGTAAATACATTATAATGATACTGTACATTAGGTATAGGAAATACAATATAATGATACTGTACAGTAGGTATAGGAAATACAATGTAATGATACTGTACATTAGGTATAGGAAATACAATATAATGATACTGTACATTAGGTATAGTAAGTACATTATAATGATACTGTACATTAGGTATAGGAAATACAATATAATGATACTGTACAGTAGGTATAGGAAATACAATGTAATGATACCGTACATTAGGTATAGTAAATACATTATAATGATACTGTACATTAGGTATAGGAAATACAATATAATGATACTGTACAGTAGGTATAGAAAATACAATGTAATGATACTGTACAGTAGGTATAGGAAATACAATATAATGATACTGTACATTAGGTATAGGAAATACAATATAATGATACTGTACATTAAGTATAGGAAATACAATAGGATGGTGTTAGACATGGATATCGGAAATACAATAGAATGGTACTGGACATTAGAATATAATGGTGACATTAGAATATAATGGTACTGGACATTAGGTATAGGAAATACAATATAATGATACTGTACATTGGGTATAGTAAATACATAATGATACTGTACATTAGGTATATGATATACAATATAATGATACTGTACAGTAGGTATAGGAAATACAATGTAATGATACTGTACATTAGGTATAGGAAATACAATATAATGATACTGTACATTAGGTATAGTAAATACATTATAATGATACTGTACATTAGGTATAGGAAATACAATATAATGATACTGTACATATATAGGTATATGAAATTAAATTGAATAGTATCGGACATTACCTTACAGGAAATGCAATACAATTGTATTGAACATTAGGTATAGAAAATGAAATAGAATGGTACCGGACATTAGGTATAGGAAATACAATATAATGTGTGTGTGTGTGTGTGTGTGTGTGAGAGAGAGAGAGAGAGAGAGAGAGAGAGAGAGAGAGAGAGAGAGAGAGAGAGAGAGAGAGAGAGAGAGAGAGAGAGAGATTTGGTTTTTAAAATAACTTTTAAAAACATTCAGTCATATCTCTACGAATTCCGCAGTGTGGCAGTTTATAGTGAGTTCTAGCACTGGGTCATCATGCCGCAGACATGTATCATGATGTACATTATTTTGACACGAGGCCGACCAGTGCAAACAATAACCTTATAATAGCGAGACAGCTGTTGGTACCATTTTTGTCATTGGTATGACTCGGCCGGGGTTCAAACCCACAACCTCCTGCATCATAGGCGAAAGCTCTAACTACTAGATCACTGGATCAGTCCATTATGCTCAGGAAATACATATAGCAATATCATAAATAGCACAGGGGTCACGAAAGTTTTATTTTACACTAAAGATTAAGCAAAGACCGTTTGGTAAACTTTGCAAAGGGGCCGGGATAGGGAATCAATTATCCTACCTACGCACAGACTTGAATTGTCGAGTCTTTGAATAATTATACACTCTGACCACTGTATAACTAACATTTTATGGTCCATCCTTTAAACATTCATATTAACACCATACCATGGTCAAGCTATGATTATATGATTCACCACTTTGAATAGTGAAATTATCACCATACAATTGTCCACCCTTTCCAATCTTTAAATGATCGCCATATCTCAAACCGAATGTCAAACAAAGAAGAGAAAATATATAAAAAGACCAAACAAGGAACATAATTACGCTTCAATCAATGCTAGAGTTCGTAAAATGAAATAAATACTTGACAAAGAAGGAAAGAAAGAAAGAAGACAAAATAAATAGTTTCATAAAAGCGAAGGAAAATCCATTCAACGAATGAAACGGACTTGTGCTTCAACAGAATTTAGAAATCCAGGTCAATGCAAAACAAAGAAAAACATTATCTGATAAAAGTATCCAAGGCGTAGAATATAATGTTTTCGCTGAAGTACACTATTTCGTCCTCAAAGCGCGTTCTTTTTTTTTTTGCACACTTCACTACCTATATGACATAAAGTTGATTTTAAAAAAGTTATCCACTTTGTTAGTTGTAAACAAACTTATCGGTGTGAAGAAAAAGAACGCGTACAGCTCAGATCTCACTGAGGTCTTCAAATGTTTTATATTTAGACTGATCACACGTGAGGAATACACTGCTGTCACATGTCATGACCTTCTAGCACACTAGGTCAACCAAATGACACCTAAGGAGATGAAACTGTTGATAATCTGTCTGTTTGTAATGGCCGACCAAATACGACGAGATTCAGGCTTGCGAGAACCTCAAGTATATACGTTGCTGTCAAATCTTTTACTATCTTGGAATTAACAGGCTTCAACATCTTGACGGACGTGTATAAACAATGTCATTACGTAAACTTACGATCACACTCAATGTAAAATCGTAGCAACGATTCATGAATTTTATCTACTTTAATCCTTCCTTTTTTTTGGGGGGGGTATGGATTGTTTTTTAATCAATGAAATAACATTAGTAGATTATTTAGTGACAAAACAATTGGATTTAAGTGTCTATCCCAGGGACACATCTTTTTGTAAGATTCGAACCTGGTCATTTCGGGTTCGAGTCCAGCATTCTCACCACAGAATCACAGTGGCACGCGAATGTATACGCGAATGAAGTACTTATTTATTCTAAATAGAATTACGCGCATGACTTCATGTAAAGCGACTGTTCAGATAATGGGTACGGGAAACGTTAACACACGGAGTAAAGATGCTGGTACATACTTACTACTGCAAAAAACCTTACTATTGTATCTTTCATTCATAACTATCAACAGTATATCTGGAATAAGACAAATGTACGCAAAAAAGAAATATTAAAGGAGCCTAACTGCCTATGCTAAATTATGCATCAGTGATGCATAACCTTCTTGCGCACAAAGTCAATGGTCAACGTTGAGGAGATAACATATGGTCGAATATAGTCAGATATAAACGGAGCCCAACTGCAAAGAACAATAACCCTGACCTTACGTAATACAATGCGTACGCATATCAGGGTCCATGTTGTTCTTAAAATAAATCCTAACAAATTATACAGACCCTGGTCTTCAGGCAGCAGTTGGGCTCGTCTTATAAGAGAACACATACGGTTAATAAAATTATCGTTAAGTGACATGTCAAATACAAAATATTTATTGGTTCCATTTTCAAATTTATGGTAGATACTGTAAACTTTGCCGTGTATATTGATGTTAAATGGTCTTTTTAATAACTTGACTTACAAGAAAAGATGCTAAGCTGTCAATGCACGCAATATGAATTTTCTTTGTTGATAATACAGTAACGCGTCACGAATTACTGTGTAATAAAGAAAATATCACACATCTATTACTGTGTGAAATATGCGTACGTCTAAAAAATATGATACAGAATTCATATTTGCATTAATAATTTACTTCGTAGTGGATTACATTTTAATTCGTATCCTATGAACATAATGAGCTGAAAACAAAAAAGGGACACATAACGAAGATCTACTTTCGTATAACTTGGTCAGCATATAAACAACTTTAGAATAAAGCTGTTTGATAAAAAAAAATGGAAACGTAACAAAACCGTCACTAACGTATTTATATAATTTAGTTACAGGCGAAATACGAATTTTCTTTTATTTTCTAACTTCGAGTTAATTTATTTCGAAGAATAAAATATCTTATTCAATGTACTTAACGCCTAATTTTAGAAGTAAAAGCTGTTTTTCTACAGTTTAGCAATTAACGCTACAATCATATACATTTTATAAATATATTTTCAAGACTGACATTTTTAACTGCTCCTCTCCTGCTCCGTTACTGTTTCATTAATTTTAAACTTGATTAAAACCAATATACTAAATTAAGCGAACGGCTAGTATATGGAATATTTACATGTGTTATGTGTCTGTTGATTCCAATAGTTTGGTCTAAATAAATGTTAATTATTTTATTTGATAATGAATTAAGGAAGTTTCAAATTTATATATTTACATTTAACTACAGAGGTGACGTATTTTTTTAAAAATAAAAACATATAATGTACAAAAAATATATGGCGAGCATATTTGTATATTTGCTAAGCTGGTGACCAGTCCATTCTTCAATATTGTTAAATAACCATGTTGTTGCTGAATGGGAAATCGTTCTTCAATTTTAACCATTTTGTTGTCGTGGGGGTGGGGGAATCAGCTCATTTTTTAATTAATCATATTGCTACTTAGCGAGGGATCTTTCTTCAATTATTAACCACTTTGCTTTGGAGCTTTAACTCCATACAAACTAATGGTGTTATAGTATGGACGATAAAAAGTATTAATAATGTTCGTTTTGGAAATGAATTTTATATCTGGTCACATTTTCTTAATAATCCTTTCTGATTTATGTTGTCCATCCGCTCTCATGCATAACGGACAAACTACGCAGAAATGTGGAGCTATAGAGAAAAGCAATTTGTGCTGCATTAAAACGTTGAAATAAAAGTTACACCGTGTAACCAACAAGAGTATGGTTCGTCGTAACGATACGTGTGCACTTTCCTGTTTTAATCATAAATTATTATTAATTAAATATAAAAATATCGAACGTTCTCTCTGAGAGAGAGAGAGAGAGAGAGAGAGAGAGAGAGAGAGAGAGAGAGAGAGAGAGAGAGAGAGAGAGTTGATAGTTGCCGTTTAGTACTATTACTAATGCGGAATAATTTAGATCAGCTGCAAATATATTTTTAAAAAAAACGTAATTACTTTTTTGTTGGTTCGTAATTTTGCGAAGTTTATATTCCACATTAATTTCTATATCCCTGTAGGTTGGTTAATCGCTTAGCGTTCATGTGAATGGCGTAGCTAACCAAGTGCTTGCAGTGCTCTAATTTTATTATTAACTCCACCTTTCATGTTTAAATCAAAAGTGTACATAATATTCATGTAATCACACTGAAGAAAAATTGAAACTAAAAATTGAAACTAAAAACAGAAACCAATTAAATTATCAATAGGCAAAAGTGAGTGTTAATAGGCATAAAATGCATAAAAATCAGTTTGTGGTGGACACACTCGTGGATGTGAGGAGTTCATTCACTAGGTCAATATACAGCTGCCTTTAGTACATCTGAACTTCGTTCAAAAGGGCAAAAGGGCAAATATTTGTATTTGTATGTGATATAAATATATTTCTTAAATACAGTATATACGTACAGTATATACTCGTTGTATACATTTTTCAATTAAAGGAAACTCGGGCAAGTCTGGTTTCCTTTCCATGAAAAATGTATACATCTCGTGGTATATCATTGATACAGCGTATATGCCACACACACACACACACACACATATATATATATATATATATATATATATATATATATATATATACATATATACGCAGCTTTATCATTTCTTCAGTCATATCGCTATGATATCTGCAGTGTGACAGTTTATTACGATGACTAGCTAGCACTGGGTATCATGCCCCACCCAGTCACATTATTCTGACACTAGGTCAACTAGCCCTGACCCTAATCTCTTGATGTTAAGCGCCTAGTGAGACAGCTGTTAGTACCAATTTTATAATGATTTGGTACGACTCGGCCAGGGCATCGAATCCACGACCTCCCGCATACGAGGCGGACGATCCAACCACTAGACCCTTGGAAAGGTCCGGCATGGCTTGGGAGCTACTGCGCGCCAGTCACCTATTACTAGTTTGAACGTTCTGGTGCGCCAAAAGGAATACAAAATCATTCACATCATCAGGTGAGATGGCCATCACAAAGTAGACAACAATGGTTAACGTTCCCTTAAATCCACACGCGCAAATACCCCTCTCCGTTAATAAATATTCACTGCTTGAGATTGTCGGAGTAAACAAGTTACCCGATCTGAGCTAGGGCCATTCTTTGAGGTAGTTGATAGTCTGTAAATCTTGCGGTCCGTGAGCGTATGTCTTTGTGTATATGTGTGTGTTTGCTTTCTCCCCGGTGCCATTAACTTATATGATGTCATGCTGAATACAGTAAGCACTGAATAGCACACATGTCCTGTGTACTGAGGCAAGTCAGGGCGGTGCTTATGTTTTTGTAACGATAATAATACATATCAGCAAAGAAAATAAAAAGTTATAGTTATACTACCATTTTAATAAAACATTTAAAATTTTCTTCACTATAAGAGAGACACTAAACAGCATCCACTTTCATGAAATAAATTCTTACTGCGCATGCCGAAATGACTTAATCATTATACACTCTGTCGCCATCGATATGACGTTACTTTTTACTTCGCTGTATCGTAACGCTATGTATTTCGTGAGTTTGTCTGTCTCTTATTTAATAACATACAATATTCCTATTCATTATATATTAACTGCATTAATAATACCGTGAAGCAAAGTAAAAACCCGAAGTAAAGCGTACGAAACCTTTGTAAATCTGTTATGACCTAAGGACAATATTGTATCGGGATTAATAATCTCGGCTATTAATAAAAGTACATCTGTTTATCAAGAGTACCTTAAACAGACACTGTTCAAAAATTTGGAAGGTGCATGGACTTATCTGTCATCTTACTGATTAATTAGAGGCCTCAATAGTGGCTGGTCGAACGTCAGATTCGTAATCCATGGTCGTGGTATCGCTTTCTGCACTTGCATCGTGCCTCTTTGGGAAAGGCACTTATATTCCGTTGCCATGATACAGCCAATGACGTAATTAAAATGCCTTTAGAAACTAAACAATATTCAAAATATTACAATCTATAATCCTGACGGAAAATCAATTACAGAGAAGAGTAACTCGTGTAAGATGGTGACAAATCTCAGTTTGAGTTATGTGACATTGAATGGAAACGGCTCTTCTTTTGCCATGACGCTCTTCCATTTAAAGTGGATACTAAATACTTGAGACTAATTACAATAATATCCTGACGTATAAAAACTGACTTCTGAATAACGATCTTGATTCAAGTCTAGTTCCTGGTTTTAATAGTGAAATTGTAGGCCCGGAACTACGACACCGTTTAGTATTGCCCACAGTTGGCAATTGTCAAATACTCAAATCCATGCCGTTGATTGACATCGTTAGCTTGGTATTCTAGATACCGTAAATATTTCACAGTCAACTGTCAGATTGGAGGGAAGCTAACAAATAAGATAAGTTGCTATCGGCAGTACATCGGAACAGGCCTCTTGCCCTCACCGATAGCACGTGCTAAGTACAATGTAAAGCATTAGTATTCATTTGTTTGGATTTATGTCAGCAAAAACATATGTATGCTTTCTTAAATGTACAACGAAACTTGTCTTTAAATAATTCAGTTTCGTGAGATCAAATATTTAGTGTGAAGTCCTAAACAGTGGGCATTGTCGGGCAAAAAGGTACAGATGAGCAGGCGCAACCAATGCTTTCAGAAAATCTGTGCCCATCAATTAATTTTGATATTCGATTTAATCTCACCGCTAGAAAATAGATTAATATGACACTCTTTAAAATTTAGAGTATATGTGCTTTTATTTATTTATATATTTATTTATTTATTATAGGAAGGGTGTCAGATATTTTTTGTTACATGTTACTGTAACAACTGTGTTGTCACTAATTCAGAAAACTCTCGTTTTAGTTAATCATATCTTTTAGGTAGCAGTTTATTTTTATTCTAAACGTTTTGCATTACGATAAAGGTATTGAACTATTAATCATAAAATTTAATGCAATATATAGAAAAGTATTAGTGAAGTCTAATAACTCTTTTTTAAAATTCCTGTAATGTCATGTGAAAAATATATCCTTATATATTTTCATACGTTTAAATACACACATGACCATCATGTTATGTGATGGTTGATTGCGTGTGCTTTTTATGCATCATACTTTCAGCAATAATTCCGTGTATAATATTTTGATCTTGAACAATGAAAAGAAACGTTAAGGCATTACAGTTATTATAATTACTTTTATTTGTATGTGGTCGATATTTAATTCGTCAACGTTAACTTCTTGAAGATGTTATGTCCCTTTAAGAAAATTGACAGCAATGTCAAATATTCGTTATATTACACCGCTTTTGGACATTCTAATTCGATCAGACATGATCAGTTTTCAAAATGACAAACATTTATTTAATTGCAAAACATGACGGTCATACAATGTGATTGAAATAGTGGTAGTGGATGGCTGAAATGATAATCAAATCATCAAAGTTTTGATTGAAAATCATGCTTGGTATTTAAAAAAAAAGAACATTTTCTCTTAATGGTAAATAAGGGATATATTTTTTTCTCGATTTTACCAAATATAAAATGACAGTTTAAGACATTTTATCACTTTGCCACTTGTCAAAATATCGCGTTTTATTGCGCATTATGAAATACATCTGATTTCAACGTAGGAGAGAGAAGTGAATATCATGTTTAAAAATAGCCAATAAATGATAGAAATTGTGGATGTTCAGTTTGTCTCCATTCGCAAAAATAGTGCTAATGGCCTACCCCCCCCCAACCCCCCCCCCCAACAAATTAAAAAATAAATAAATAAATAACATAAATAAATAAAACGCTAATTCTAGCCATAGTTTGTCTGAATTCATAAGCAAAAATTAATTACATGGTTTCCAAGTTCTTTCCAAGTTACGATTCCACACGCACAGTATCGGTGACATTGACATACTAATGTTAATGCCTAAATGACAGAGACGTATCCAAAAACAAGAATCGAGAGTAGTACAAACACGAGGTGCACGTACATGTAGAAAGATGAAACAAACAATTGATAGATATTAGATGAAAAGAAAGTGTTTGGTGTATTATGTCAGTTTCATAATATTGACATAGTCTTTCTGTAATTGTACACACCTTAACTAAGACAATTTTATTTGATTTTGGTTTGGCTACGTTTCTAATAATTATATTATTATAATGACGGATATTAGAAAATCTGAAATGTTTGAATTTGGTCAATTTGATTACCCTAAACGAAGAAAACTAAAACTACTTTCTTTTGATTACTTTATTATATTTGTTAATATCGGAAATTTATTAAAATGAAAATGTTATATTTAAAAAGCTGTTTCAGAAAATAGCAGAGAGGACATTTTATTTCCAGGATTATTTGTAATTCATGATGAAGATTTTTTACTGTCACTACAAACACGATCTGATCGTCAAAAAAAGAATATTTTATTAGACTTTATAATTAGATGATTGGTGAGGTTTCCTATTATGTTTACAAAAAGGCTAATTATTAGTTTTTAATTATATTTACAAAAGGCTAATTAGTTTTCTATTGTATTGATAAAAATTGTTAATTAATAAAATTTTCTATTATATTTACAAATTGACTAATTATTAATTTCTATGATATTTATAAAATGGTTAATTAGTAGTTTCTATTATATTTACAAAAAGGCTTTATGTTCGGCAGAATCTTCCAAGACTTAAGATACAAAGAGAAAACAGTATCGGAGAGAGAGAGAGAGAGAGAGAGAGAGAGAGAGAGAGAGAGAGAGAGAGAGAGAGAGAGAGAGAGAGAGAGAGAGAGAGAGAGAGAGAGAGAGGTGGTTAGGCACATATTTTATGCAGTATATAGATTATATAGTTGACAATCTCTTTCAATTAGAGACCTGATGTCCAGTTGTATTTCGTTAATTATTTCCAAAATCCAGAATAACTGAGTACTGAGGCGATATAATTACTGTTGCTTGTAAAATGCATTTTGTTAACTTTACTTTAAACAAATTAACGACGACTACTTATGATATCCTCATCAGCGATATAATTTAAATACACGGCATGTTTTCTATTAATTTGTACTCTTCCATCAATGGGATTGTAATTCTATCAGTCTAGAAATTTTTAGAACAACGTTTTTGGCCGTGTTTGATTTATGTCAACGTTGCATTTGGAGAAGGTAAGTGTGAAGCTTTAACCTCTTTAGGGTCATGCGCCAGACAAACTGATGTTGATGCATGATAATGTTTTATATTTTTTTTCTTTCCTATTTCTAATTTTCCAAAGAAATAAGTAGGACACATAAATGCTATTTGTGATGACGTATAGAACTAAGATGATTGACAGTCGATATGATTAACATTCCATTAATCATATCTACTGTCAATCATAATATCACGATCATAATTTTTAATTATATCCCTTTCCTTTCAAATACAAACACTCCCATTTACCGCCCTTGCTTCGTGTGTTTTTAGAATATCATCGTTGATACACTTTTCCTTAAAAATACAAAAAGATTGAGTCGTTAAGTACTACGAGAATACAATCACTCATCATATACATGCATTAAGGTTTAATAGCGTAACTACGTTATAATTATTATCCGGCAGATATAAAAATTTAAAATATAATTCAAAACCGCTGCCAAGGAGAGAATGTATATTTCAGCCGCTGTTCACACTCGAACAGTAGCTGCTGTTTAACACACTCGTAAGATCGATCAATAGATTTATCAATTTGGCTGATCATTCCTTTGCTCAATAATTTATTCCTTATTTCATACAATTATTCGTGTGTTTATTTATTCTTCTATCCGTTTTAGTCATTTATTCTGTTTTTTTATCATCTGTTCGTAATTTACTAATTTATCCTTTCAGTCATTTATTCCTTCCATCTATCGTTTATTCGTATATGCATGCATTTAGATCAGTTAGTAATCAGAAAATTAACTGTAAACATTTTAACTGAATATTCTAATCCAATATTTTAATTGAATATTCTAATCCAATATGTTCTTTTTTTAAACGTATTCATTATGAAAGTTCCGAATATTCGTTTTTCTTCTGGTGTTTATATTCTTGTGTGTATTTGTGCGCTTGTGTGTGTATGCATACATGTGTGTATTGAGTGTGTGTTGCGCATATGTGTGTCTTTCTTGACAAGCGTACAAGGTCAAGAATACAAGTGAAAAGGCAAATGTACTTTTACAATATTATAGTGCAAGCAAATTCTGGGACAGAGTTATTTATAGCAAAGAACTTTATAACAAAAAATTGATAACACTAAATTTGTCAACGATAAGTGACCTAAATATAACGTCATTTGCTTCAAGATCAGATTGCTAGATGCCCATCTCATTTCTGAAATATTTCAGCTGCTATTATTTCATGTACCATCCATCAATTTGTGTTGATTTCATTTTTATTTCGTCACATTTTCTCTACCAAAAAATAAAATGTATTTTTCAGAATTACATCAAGTCTCCTCTAAAAATGACCATGTCCGGTTACTCTAAATAAATTAATGTATTTAAATTTTAATGCGACTGATACAGAATTACCTGAAGCATTCAAAGCGCATTTTAAATTCACAGAAAATCACAGTATCTTTATTTATATAGTCCCATTCCTCCAACACAAGAAGTAAGACAAAACGATAAATTTTGATTTAAATATATAAAATAATACATGTGCAGTATGCATTGTCTATTATGTTGATATTTTGATACAGAGGTTGAAATAATAATAATAATAATAATAATAATAATAATAATAATAATAATAATAAGTATACAGAGACCAATTTCATTCACATTAACTCGATTGTGCCGCATATAATATATGGAGAAACTGCCGAATACTGGCATTTCTTTGTTCAGGAAATCTCATTATTCCAGTAATATAATAAATGCTGTACGCAATTATTATATAACATTTAGATACCCGTTTCTACTACAAATTATAAATATAATGTTAGCATCTGAAGATGGCTTGCATATATTTTTATATTGTTTGATATTTTTTCTGTCTATTTCCATATATAAAAAACTTGCAAAATTATAAGTTTTGCTTACCTCAAATGCGTCTCTTTCTACATGAAAAATACAAACTCTCAAACATTAACATAGCTAGCCTTAATCTGTAAAATATAGATGTAATTATTAATCCTAGAGGCCATCCTATCGTAACAATGACTCGAGACACTGACACTAATATGCATTGTCCGGTAATCCGAACAAACCAGTGGACCCGACCTTTTATCTTTTATAGTTTACTTAAAATCATGGGCGACAGCTTATAGGATTTTCTAAAAATGTTATGCCTTATATATCCGTACAAATGAATAGTTGACCACTACATGTTTGCACCCCTCCCACCTAAAATACAAGAATTGGAAAGACGTTTTTCTACTGTCTGTCATCTCCATAATAAAATTGAATATATAATAAGCGAGTATGCATATAAGAATTGGGAAAATAGTATAAAATATATATATATATATATATATATATATATATATATATATATATATATATATATATATATATATATATATATATGATAGAATAAGAGAAGATAGGTAATGCTTGCTGGGGCCCGGTACGTTAAATTTCTAGCCTGGGAAAAAGATAATCTTATTTTAGTTGACCGTTATATATCAAGGACACATTTTTCCATTATCTTTTTGTTGCAAATTTTTTGTTTTAAAAGTATTTTTTCTGTTGTTTTTTTTTTTTTCATGATGTGCACAATTCGTTGCCAAATTAAATCAGACAATATTAATATTTATTATTGAACATCTGTGATATAGTTGCATTTGTTAAATAGCCTTCATTCAATAGCAAATCGTTTGCTATTGTATACCCACAAGAACCAGAAGGACAGGCGACCAGATTATATCTAAATAAATTATAATTCTATGAACAATATTTTTTTCTTCTTTAAGTGGCTTAAAACACAGTAATGAGCAACGCCTTTCCTAACTTTCCTGGGTTATTTTTCTTTATACCACACATATTCTCTTTTGTTTTTTGCCTAACCAGTACCTCTCAACAAATATTTTATTTTATTTTCATAATACATCTCTCTCTCTCTCTCTCTCTCTCTCTCTCTCTCTCTCTCTCTCTCTCTCTCTCTCTCCACATACAGCTAGCGGTAGTTTTGCATAGATCATTCCAAAATAAGAGATTGATATTTTTACTTTCTCTTTGGAAAACAATGGAGCTCAGGTTACAGAAACAGGTCTGAAAATATGTATTGCTTTTATTCCGATATTGTGGCAGAGTTTATCTATTCGCACTGCATTTTCCTTGATAAAGCATGCGAGTTTAGTATTCATAACTATTACAGCAGAATTCAAAGACGCATGATCCATATGTAATTCGGCATGACAGCAAAATCTCTCAAACTACTACTGTAACATCACTCAAAGCAATAAGACAGGTTTATAAAATATAAATCTATATTTCAGTCAGGACTGGCAGTGATTTCGGCAACATTCTAATAAATTTCTATCTAACATATTAATGTAACCCGATACAATCGATAGACATTCTGATATTTAGCAAAACGTTTACTAAAGTGTAAGGTATGCTAGTTTGTAATGATGATTAATAATCTTTGCAAACTTATACGTTTTCAAAAGGTGAATTATCAAAAGATAATTTTAACATGCCATAAAGTAAAATCTGTATGTACAAATAAAGTGATTATTTGTATAAAGCGGGAATGGCATGGAAGGGATAAATTTTTCATACGTAATTTCCAAAATTGTGATGTATATACTATCCGCATATAATCTACGTATGTAATGTACATAATGTATCCGTATAAAATCCACTTAAGATAACATAATATAAAAATAAGATAAGAATTAATTTTTTCAGACTTAAAGTCCATACCTCTGAATTAAAATATAGATATAAAGTAAGAAAACATTGTAAACATAAAAGCACACACACACACATGTATGTATGTATGTATGTATGTATGTATGTATGTATGTATGTATGTATGTATGTATGTATGTATGTATGCATGCGTGTATGAGAGAGAGAGAGAGAGAGAGAGAGAGAGAGAGAGAGAGAGAGTGAGAGAGATTATCCGTTCTTGACTTACTTCCAAATCTGTCCCTCTTAAAATCTACCCATGGAATGCTGTACGGTGCGAAAAAATGAACCATTGGATGTGGTCTTTGTGCTGGTACCTTTATCACCGAATTTCCACGAAATAATGTGCATCCGGCGCCAAGAGAAAGATGTTGTAATGTCACATCGAGAGGAAGCATTGTAGTTCCGTTAAATGTTCCCGTGGGAAAGATTGACGTGGGTAAGTGTGGCACATCGAATGGTGAAATATTGTTTTCTTGTTGGTTTGGGATGTCTAAAACATTTCCACTGGGAGTTGGAGATTTGTTTTCGTTACGTTCCTTTTTATTTTCTCCCAGAATCTGACTGATACCAAAAGACAATTTAGGTCTTTGATCCTTCGATAGATTCGCTTTACTTGGCTTTGCCGTCGCACAATCCTCGTTCTCGGATGAAGAGTCCATTCTGTTTTTCTTAACTCTCTTAAGAAAAAACTGAAATCCTCACAGGTGATATTGAGTTTGTTATTATAAAGCACAAGAAAAGGAAGAAATCTCAATATTCATGATATACTCCATCTTGGCATTGAGAGAATGAAAAGCAAAACGTTTTATTCGATGAGATGATGCCTTCGTCAGCATCGCGGAGGAATATATCAGATCTCAAAGGGTCAATATAATAAACATCCAAGCAAATCTGTACTATATTACAATCTTTACATACATAAACATCCATTTGCCAGCATCATGACATGAGAAATCTGGCGCGTTTATACGTCAGAGTAAGCGACCCTGTGATTGGCTGGTTAAGCGTTAGAAACTGTTGGGACAATTAGGCCACGCCTTAAGATAAATTTAACCAATTGTACATGACATTTCGTTTTATTTCGTGTCTTCATCTTACACGGTCGATCAATAGGTCGGGCTGCAAGATACCGTTCAATCCAAAAGCTGCGAAAACCTGAAAATGAGCTGACACTGGAAAAGCTTTAAATTACATCAAAGACAATAGCTCAGCGGGTCAAGTCGTGTTGGGGCGTCAATACCAATCTTAGACTGCTTCGACTTTCTCGCACTCTCGAGATCTATTACACTGTTAGTAAATTTATTTTATAGCCCCGTGTCTTCATTATTGGCCACCATTTTGACATAACCTTGTTCTAAATCTCGAGAATGTCTGTCTCGTTTCGGAAGACAATAAATCGAGATAAGAGTGTGAGCTACGAAGAGACTGTGTCTCACTGAAAATTTTCTTGGAGCGAATACAGTTTGTTTCCTGAAAACTTATATTCTACAATAATTATCTATAATCTCGGATGTGCAGTTAGTAAAGCAAGATAGAAATCATAAAAGGTAGAGGAACAAAGTTAAATTTGTATTTGCTGGATTACACACACACACACACACACACACACACACACACACACACTTCTAAGACCTCACAATAAAAATATATTGGTTAAACATTTTCTAAATTCCTTTTGATTTCACTAAGCATAAAAAGATCTAAGTACCACACAAAATATATTTATTTAATTCATTCACCTGTAGTGAATCGGGCTCAGGGGTGTTATGCTGTGGGAACGCTTTTTGCGCTCGCCATTGTCCCTCCACCATCACCCCGCATCTAAGTAAAATGCGTTCCGTTACTTTTTTAAATTATTATTACGTTCTCTTTTTATTCAGCGCGACACCACTGGGCATAGTGATCATGTAAATCGTAGCAAACGTAACGCATAGCAATGCCACATAAAAATGTCGTTACATAATGTGATTAGGTAACGCAAACTTTTGTAAGTATGTACAATGGTTAAAGACACGCCAACACATTACTTACTGCGTGTGTACAAAATGCCTTGCTGTTATATTATTGAGCAGGGTGGTTACACATCCAAAACACTTTTTATATTAGCGCGGACCCTAAACAAATGACCCGCGTGTCACAAAGGACCTTTGCGCATGAGTTTTACTAATCTCTTATAGAACTTAAACTCTAAAAATTTAATATGAAATTTGTGAATCTTTTAAAATCCTTTTATAAATTTCAATCTCCAAAGAACACGTAATGTCTCTTTACATAATGTTTATAATGTATCCGTATAAAATCTACATATGTAATGTACATAAAGTATCCGTATAAAATCTACGTATGTAATGTACATAATGTATCCGTATAAAATCTACGTATGTAATGTACATAATGTATCCGTATAAAATCTACGTATGTAATGTACATAATGTATCCGTATAAAATCTACATATGTAATGTACATAATGTATCCGTATGAAATCTACGTATGTAATGTACATAATGTATCCGTATAAAATCTACATATGTAATGTACATAATGTATACGTATAAAATCTACATATGTAATGTACATAATGTATCCGTATAAAATCTACTTACATAATGTTTATAATGTATCCGTATAAAATCTACATATGTAATGTACATAATGTATCCGTATAAAATCTACATATGTAATGTACATAATGTATCCGTATAAAATCTACGTATGTAATGTACATAATGTATCCGTATAAAATCTACGTATGTAATGTACATAATGTATCCGTATAAAATCTACATATGTAATGTACATAATGTATCCGTATAAAATCTACATATGTAATGTACATAATGTATCCGTATAAAATCTACGTATGTAATGTACATAATGTATCCGTATAAAATCTACGTATGTAATGTACATAATGTATCCGTATAAAATCTACGTATGTAATGTACATAATGTATCCGTATAAAATCTACGTATGTAATGTACATAATGTATCCGTATAAAATCTACGTATGTAATGTACATAATGTATCCGTATAAAATCTACGTATGTAATGTACATAATGTATCCGTATAAAATCTACGTATGTAATGTACATAATGTATCCGTATAAAATCTACGTATGTAATGTACATAATGTATCCGTATAAAATCTACGTATGTAATGTACATAATGTATCCGTATAAAATCTACGTATGTAATGTGCATATTGTATCCGTATAAAATCTACGTATGTAATGTACATAATGTATCCGTATAAAATCTACGTATGTAATGTACATAATGTATCCGTATAAAATCTACGTATGTAATGTACATAATGTATCCGTATAAAATCTACGTATGTAATGTACATAATGTATCCGTATAAAATCTACGTATGTAATGTACATAATGTATCCGTATAAAATCTACGTATGTAATGTACATAATGTATCCGTATAAAATCTACGTATGTAATGTACATAATGTATCCGTATAAAATCTACATATGTAATGTACATAATGTATCCGTATAAAATCTACATATGTAATGTACATAATGTATCCGTATAAAATCTACTTACATAATGTTTATAATGTATCCGTATAAAATCTACATATGTAATGTACATAATGTATCCGTATAAAATCTACATATGTAATGTACATAATGTATCCGTATAAAATCTACGTATGTAATGTACATAATGTATCCGTATAAAATCTACGTATGTAAAGTACATAATGTATCCGTATAAAATCTACTTACATAATGTTTATAATGTATCCGTATACAATCTACATATGTAATGTACATAAAGTATCCGTATAAAATCTGCGTATGTAATGTACATAATGTATCCGTATAAAATCTACGTATGTAATGTACATAATGTATCCGTATAAAATCTACGTATGTAATGTACATAATGTATCCGTATAAAATCTACATATGTAATGTACATAATGTATCCGTATAAAATCTACATATGTAATGTACATAATGTATCCGTATAAAATCTACATACATAATGTTTATAATGTATCCGTATAAAATCTACGTATGTAATGTACATAATGTATCCGTATAAAATCTACGTATGTAATGTACATAATGTATCCGTATAAAATCTACGTATGTAATGTACATAATGTATCCGTATAAAATCTACGTATGTAATGTACATAATGTATCCGTATAAAATCTACGTATGTAATGTACATAATGTATCCGTATAAAATCTACATATGTAATGTACATAATGTATCCGTATAAAATCTACGTATGTAATGTACATAATGTATCCGTATAAAATCTACGTATGTAATGTACATAATGTATCCGTATAAAATCTACGTATGTAATGTACATAATGTATCCGTATAAAATCTACGTATGTAATGTACATAATGTATCCGTATAAAATCTACGTATGTAATGTACATAATGTATCCGTATAAAATCTACGTATGTAATGTACATAATGTATCCGTATAAAATCTACTTATGTAAAGTACATAATGTATCCGTATAAAATCTACTTACATAATGTTTATAATGTATCCGTATAAAATCTACATATGTAATGCACATAACGTATCCGTATAAAATCTGCGTATGTAATGTACATAATGTCCGTATAAAATCTACGTATGTAATGTACATAATGTATCCGTATAAAATCTACTTACATAATGTTTATAATGTATCCGTATAAAATCTACATATGTAATGTACATAATGTATCCGTATAAAATCTACGTATGTAATGTACATAATGTATCCGTATAAAATCTACGTATGTAATGTACATAATGTATCCGTATAAAATCTACATATGTAATGCACATAATGTATCCGTATAAAATCTACTTATGTAATGTACATAATGTATCCGTATAAAATCTACGTATGTAATGTACATAAAGTATCCGTATAAAATCTACATATGTAATGTACATAATGTATCCGTATAAAATCTACATATGTAATGTACATAATGTATCCGTATAAAATCTACTTATATAATGTTTATAATGTATCCGTATAAAATCTACGTATGTAATGTACATAATGTATCCGTTTAAAATCTACGTATGTAATGTACATAATGTATCCGTATAAAATATACATATGTAATGTACATAATGTATCCGTATAAAATCTACGTATGTAAAGTACGTAATGTATCCGTATATAATCTACATATGTAATGCACATAATGTATCCGTATAAAATCTACTTATGTAATGTATATAATATCCGTATAAAATCTACGTATGTAATGTACATAATGTATTCATAAAAAATCTACTTAAGATAAGATAATATAAAAATAAGATAAGAATTCATTTTTTCAGACTTAAAGTCCATACCTCTAAATTAAAATATAGATATAAAGTAAGAAAACATTGTAAACATTAAAGTACACACACACACACATACACATATATATATATATATATATATATATATATATATATATATATATATATATATATATATATATATATATATATATATATATATATATATATATATATATATATATATACAAATGTACAGCAACATCTACAACTAATAACTGCGCCATTCATTATTAAGAATAAAATTAAATGACACATTTATAGAGTAATTAGTTCCATCTACTTATAAGATGAGAATTTACGTGAATGTCATAGTTCCAAAGAGATTTCAATATACAGTTCTTACTATTACATATCCTTGTCATCATTGAGAATACATACTTTCTCATTATTTCATCAAATCTGAATACATTATAATTAACAAACATGTGGGGGGCACTGTACGACCTTGGAAGACCTAATAAAAAACGAAGACTATTATTATAACCAAGAATTAGTTTTCTTTTCGTACTTTTACTAAAGTTTGTCCACAGAGGAGCGCAATACATAGTTCAGCAATAAGATTTGAATAATCTAATTTTGATATTCAATGAACAATTCTTAAATTTACGTAGAAGCATGTTTGTTCGAGTACAAATAGATTGGTAATGTCTCTCTTCATTGTTCGACCAATTGGATTTCAAAATATGACCCAAATACGTATAACTGTTGACATAGGTAAGAGCATTGCCGTTAAGATTTACAGGGGGAGGAGATGGTAATTTTAAAGAAGTTGGCTGAAAGACCATGCATACTGATGTTTTTGTATTATACATTATCATTCTCGAATGCGTATTGTTCACATATCTTTAATAATTTCCTTAAACCTGTTATAGAACGACTTATCAATGACATATCAGCAAAACTAAAATTGTCAATAAATAAAACATTTTGTTGCAGACGTAACCCTACGTTACACACAGCTTACGATTTATATATAATAACAAAGCGGACAGAATTAACCCCTGCCTCACCCTTTTGCTTGCATGGAAAGTGCTGGATATTGCACTTCCCCATCGCACACATTACAACTGTTTCCCATACCAGTTAACTAAAGTATGAACTATGTAGACAGGTATTTTAATATCAATCAACTTTTTAAATAGTGTCCAGTGACTGACCCTATCAAATGCCTTGCTAGCGCCTAAAAAACATGCAAACACTGGGCTGCCATGTTCTACATTTTGTTTGATTAGGATTTTTAACGTAGCTTTAACAATTTTTCACTCATATCGCTACGATGTCTGCAGTGAGGCAGTTTATAGTGATGTCTACCACTGGGGCATCATGCCGCAGACATATAGCATGATGTCCCACCCAGTCACATTATCCTGACACCAGGCCGACCAGTCCTAACACTATGCTGAACGTCAAGCGAGGCAGCTGTTAGTACCATTTTTGTAAGTCTTTGGTATGACTCGGCCAGGGATCGAACCCACGACCTCCCGCTTCCGCGGCGGACGCTCTAACCACTAGGCCACCGGAGCGGTGCCATGTTCTACATAATAGCTTACATAAATCTGTTGAATGCTTGTTTTTAAACCAAACTGATTATCAGAGATTGTAACTTCACATATATGCAGTATGATGCATTCAAATATTTTTGAAATAATAATCGTAAGAGCTATAGGTCTGTATTTTGTTTTGTCCGCTATGTTACCAATTTTGCATTTTAGTAGCGGTATAATGGTAACTGTTTGTGAAATCATTTGGTACAAAGTTATGCGCAAACATACAACTAAATAAAAGCATCAATAACACATGAATTCTAGTATCTGAAAATTTTAAATGTTCCATAAAAATTCTGAACATGGGCATTTACCACCTTTTATATTGTTATTGTACTTTGGATCTCAGAGAGCAGAAGGTGTATTCAATGCTAAAAGCAAATGCTTCTTATTCGATTCATTTTTAACACTATCGAGTAAGTCTTTAAAAAGATTTTTCCACATGTTGCATATATTATTCTGACCATCGTTCCCATCAGTGCATTTTGGTAGTTTATTGGAAGTTGTCGTGGTGTGTTGTTTAACATGATTCCAGAATTCACGTTGGTCGACATTTTCAATTTTTTTGTGCTAGCGAGTCTGCTCTGTGTTTTACTTCCTCCTTCTTACATAATCTAAGAGCATACTTAAATTATGCTCTTGTTTGGCAACATTTGAATACTAAGATGGCTGTGACGAGGTTTACCGTTATCACGCCACATAAGGTAAGCATTTCTTGCGAAATCGTGTAATTCTTTGACACAGTCATTCCAGCCTGGCATAACCCGGTGACTACGTTTGGATTTACTAGACAAGCTATGACCGGAGTTCGACAAAGCTTTTACTATACCAGTGTATAATTTATTTATCTGCTTCATATGCACCTGGTTAGTACAGCCGTGGTCATTACAGGTCTCCTTACACAAATTACACCATATGTGATCTCAATCTTGTTTAATAAGAATGCAGAAGTCTGAGTATAATTCAGTTTATCGTCAGCAGTAAGGTCTGACCAGTTGATGTTGTATTTCAAGTTTAAGACTTAATTGGGGCATGAATCAAATTTGGGAAGCAATTCAGTCTTCATAGTCATTAAAGTAGGACGATGGTCGGACCCTACTAGAGTGTGAAGTATTCTCATATCACTTATAGCGGAATGAGCAGACTGTGTAGAGACACAATGATCCAACTAAGACACTGTATCTTGTGAATCACTGACATAAGTACCAATTGTTGTATGGTCTACTATTAGTTTAAACTACGATATGATATAACCATATTCGTCACAAAATAGTCCAAGTTCATCTACAAAGGGAGTGGATTTGAGTGTATTCGCATTCCAATCTCCTACTACATAAAGATATAGAGTATTGGCATTTTCTGCAATATTTAATTTTGCCCAAATAATCTATTAATTCCCCCAAATTTTTCACAAGATCACAAGGTAAATAGATATTGATAAAATGCAAGATCATTGAGATGTTGTACTTCGATGATACTTGCGAGAGATCTACGGTAAAGTACCCCGACACCTCCGTAAGGTCTACCGGTATGAATATCGTTAGAAGATTCAATCGGCGATTCCCCTGATCGAAAGGACTCGTCGTGTACGGATGAGAGACCGTCTTACACACTGTCGAGAAGCCACAATTCTTGTAAGAAACAAATATAGGAAATATCACATAAGTAATTTATATAATATATCCGTATAAAATCTACGTATGTAATGTATATAATATCCGCTTAAAATCTACTTATGTAATAAGTATAATGTATCCGTATAAAATCTAATTAAATATGTATATAATGTATCCAATTAAAATCTACTTATGTAATATATAATGTATCCGTATGAAATATAATTATGTAATGTATCCGTATACTGATGCATTTATGTAATGTATATACTATAACCACATACTGATACATTTATGTAATGTATATACTATAACCATATACTGATATATTTATGTAATGTATATACTATAACCACATACTGATACATTTATGTAATGTATATACTATAACCATATACTGATATATTTATGTAATGTATCCGTAGACTTGTCTGTTTAAGTGATGAATTTTTATGTATCCGCATACAATCTCCTTATGCAAATTACTTATGTGATGTGTTCGTATACTTATTTACTTATGTAATGTATTCGCATAATTATGTCCTTACGTAATGTATACACAATTGTTTTAAGACAATGCTTGATTAAACGGGACCGTTATATATATACACATATATACACACACACACACACACATATATATATATATATATATATATATATATATATATATATATATATATATATATATATATATATATATATATATATATATAACGGTCCCGTTTAATCAAGCATTGTCTTAAAACAATTACTGATAGTTCCAGTAATCGTTAGTAGAATAAGCTGTTGCCAGAACTTTATTCTTAAATAAAATATCATTTTCGTTTTGTTTGAGAATTGCATTGGTAATGTGAGTAGCAAGGTACCGAAATTTCTGTATATTGCGAATTTTCGTTTTCAATTTTTTTTATTCCTTAGGCCATATACCGTAACAACTATTGCAGCAAAATTGAAAATATTTCTTGCGTCGTAGAGCTTTAACAAAATATGATAGAAAAAGAAGAAAAAATAGTGTAGTCATAAGCAGCTCATCTGTAGTTATTAAACATTTAAAAATGGTTAGAAGTATTACAAATTTCACAGACATGTACCATAAAGCTGTTCATATAGAATATCCATTTCATTATATAGTTCCACAATTGACATTTGTCTTATATATTCAAGTGGTTTCAGTCTTGGAGGTTGCTTTATTTAGCATCATTTAATACACCTACATCTTAACGAGACCGGATATATAGTGGTTGCGCCCGTCCGTCTGTACGTTCGTCTGTCAAAGTTCTTTGTCACTTCTCCTCTCACAGGTTTAGAAATAAATTCATCCTATGTAAGTCACAAGAGGAGTTGTGTAGAAGCAAAATATTGTTTATTTTTCTTTGCCTCGTTTCGGGATAGATGTCTTTAGAAAGACATTCGCTGTTAATTCTCTTTCTACACTTGATTAATTTATTTGCATTGAGTGGGCGTAATGATGGTCTGGTGTCGATGCGCACAATCTTTTTGTAGATAATTTCTCGATTATATTCTAAAATAAAAATTATATTAAAATGGGATATTTTGAAAATGAAACACCAGGAAGGAGTTGGTCATAGATCCGGATGCACCGCATGGAGGATTTAACTTGAACGTTTTGGCTAAAAGAGTGGTAGCTATTCCAATTATGGAAATATGAGCGAACAACTGACAGAGCCGGATTAAGCTAGTGCCGAGAATGTATCATTTGTTATACAGGGGCCCTAAATTAAAAAGCCTAAACATTAAATAATAAAACAAATATATTTGACATTTCAGTAATATTATTATTTACATGTAGGTAACTGATAGCTTGAAAGCATGGTATGTTTGCTAATAAGTTACTCTGGCACTGATAATTGGTATTTGGATTAAATTCTTGTAGAAAAATTGAGTTTATTATCGCTTTTTCTTTGGCACTGTGCATGCTTGGATGATTTTATTTAAACTTTGATGCGTGATAACAAGTATATAATACTTGTCTTAGCTTCTCTTCCCACATTCCTCGAACTATTTCATTTAACACTTCGTAGCCAAAATTAGCTATGAATGTAATATGCAATCGTGTCTTTCTTATCTCCCTTTCGCATTTATGTAGCAATTGTTGAAAAATAAGGTATTTTAAGAATCTTACATTATGCAGAATCTCAAATTCGCTTTTCTTATTTGACTGCATGCATTAGTAAATGAAGGATTTGTAAAGAACTTAAGTTTTTATCTTGTGTTTATAGTTTGGAAATTCCTTTAAAATCGTAGTTAAACATTGTGAATTCTCACAATAATCACATCTCACACGATATTTTCTGCATGCCTGCTATCACACCCAAATAGTTCTGTTGAAATGCGTGCTCAGTACACAAAACGTTTTGTTAAGTTATACCTCATCATGCACGTCTTCTCACAAGGTAAGTCACGTGTCAATCTAACCATATTGCCCTTAGGACGGTCAACCCACCATTGAAACAAGACATCGGTCAGTTAATTTAGATCGTGAAGCGAGTAGCGGTAGTAATGTAAGTGAAGTTTCCGTCATGTAATCCAAGGGTCGCGGGTTCGATAATCGCTCAGGCCGGCCTGGTTCGGCCCAAATAATTGCGTCCATAGCTAAGGTACTTTGTTGCCATTTCCTTGGCATGATATAGTCAATACAATATGAGAATGCAGATAGAACCATCATATACAAAAGCATTGGCTAATGCAAATGATTAAAAGCGAGTGATTGATCAATGACCAAGTGGAAATTAAAGAGCGTCATGGGGAAACTACTATGTTCATATTAACCCATGGGATTCTCGCATCAAATACATCACCGATTACTAAAATTGACTTGCTCTCAAAAACCACTTCACACAATTTGATTTAAAATGTCAGAAATCATCCTAGCATGAAAGAATTTCAATGTGATATAAAAATTATGTCTATTCACCATAAAATATGGCTGCTTCTATTAAAAAGAACTTGAATAACTTCTCAAAAGCCACTAAACTAAATTTGACCAAATTTGATAAAGACCGCGCAAACTTCACTGTCGTTAAAATTTATATCAATGACAATCAACCATAAAATATGGTTATTATTACTGTTATTAAAGCAGAGGAAAATAAAATCCTAATGCAACTATATCTCAAAATATTTTGACATAACGCACCCTGGCATCGATGTATTTCAGTATAATAAAATGATCTAAATATCCCGTCAAATATGGATGCCAACACAGATAGAGTGGCCGAGTGGTCTAAAGCGCTGTCCTTTACGGACCACTGCCATCTCACCTCTGTCTGCGTGGGTTCGAGTCTAAGTTTCGGCAAATATAGTTATGTGAGAAAGCTTGCCAGTAGCTTCTCGTGGGTCGGTGGTTCTTTCCGGGGGTTGTCCGGGTTCTTCCTCCACCATTAATACTGGCCGCCATGTATAGCCTATATTGTGCTGACAAATGGCGTTAAACCATCAAAAACAAAACAAACCAACACAGATAAATTCGGATAACACTTGCTTTTTTCACATATGTAATTGATGTCAATATTAGAAGGAATTTGGACAGAAAAGTTTTTTTTTATCAAGATATTTTGGGCAAAGTGCTGCTGAATATGTCTCTTACGCATATATAACCTGAGACCATAGACATGGTGTTTGCTGCGAGGCAGGTACAAGAGAAATGTCAAGAGCAAAACACCGACCTTTTCTCCATCTACGTCGCCTTGAAAAGGCATTTGATACTGTCAGCGAGAAGGCCTGTGGAAGGTAATGGCCACGTATGGATGCCCAAGAACATTTATATCCATGGTGCAGCATTTCCACAATGGCATGCAGGCAGGAGTCCAGGACAATGGAGATACATCTGAGCCATTCCTAGTGACCAATGACGTCAAGCAAGGTTTTGTTCTGGCACCGACACTGTTCAGTCTATTGTTTTTCGCCATGCTGACTAATTTTTTCCGAGCCGGAGAGATTGTAGTCGGCATCAGGTACCTTACCGATGGAAAACTATTCAATCCCAGGAGGTTTTAAGCAAAAACCAAGGTTATGACAGACACCATCAGGGATATCTTATTTGCTGATGGCTGCGCCATCAATGCTGACCCAGGAGCTGACCTAGAACGCAGGGTTGACAAGTTTTCCTGCACAAACTTTGGTCTCACCATCAGTACCAAAAAGACTGAAGTTCTGCCGGCCCCTGGAAAGCCCGATGTTGAACCCAACATCACCGCCAACGGCCAAAAACTCAACACAGTTGACCGGTTCACCTACCTTGGCAGCACAGTGCCACAGAAAGTAATTATTGACGCCGAGGTGAGCCTTTGTATTGCCAAAGGCAGCGCAACTTTCGACAGATTGTATGCCAATGATTAGAATAGAAGAGCCATAAGCATCCAGACCAAACTAAAAGTCCACAGGGCATTTGTGATCCCCATACTACTTTACGCACGCGTAACGTGGACGGTATACCATCGCCATGCCAGGAAGCTGAACCACTTCCACACCACAATTCTCAGGAAAATCCTTAAAATCAAGTGGCAGAACAAGGTTCCAGACACTGAGGTACTCACCCAAGCAGGTCTCCACAGTATCTACACCATCCTAATGCAGTCCCAGCTACGCTGTGCGGGACATGTTGTATGCATTCCAGACCACAGGATGCCTAAGAGAGAATTCAGTGGTAAGCTACAACAAGGACATCGATCCCATGGAGGTCAGAATAAATGCTTTAAAGACAATCTGAAAGCTGCATCGAAAGCGTTTAATATAAACCCTGATTCCTGGGAGCAAAGAGAAACCGACTGAGTCACGTCGCGTTTCTCTGTGCATAAAGGCTCCAAGCTGTGCGATTCTAGCAGTACAGCAGCCACAGAGCTGAAGAGGCAAGCAAGAAAAGCACGTGCGATCTACCTTCCTGGAGATGTCTCACTCATCCCCTGTCCCTTATGCAAACGAACATTCCGTGGACGGGTTGACGTCATCAGTCACCTGCGCACGAACAGAACAGAACCAGTCCTTCCAAACCTCAGATGACTAAAGAAGTCCTCGTCGAATCGACGGACGAACAATACACAAAAACACATGTCGGTATTCGCTGATATTGGTCTTTATTTAAGGTTCCAAAGTACCACCCTAATTTTAAATTCTCGTATTACTTCAAAAATTACTCCTGGCTTGATTTAACATTAAATTTCCTTAGCCTAAAGTGCAACATTATTAAGTGAGTGGTTTAATGTTAAATTCACTTGACTCCATAGTGCCACTTCTGAACCCATATCCATGACCTGTGCTTCTATTATATCGTGGAAAGAAAGGGGTATAATTAGATATCGTGAGAAATGTTATATTATGAGTCTGATTATTTAACCCTGATTGGGAAACACGATTTTCAAACTTTTAAAATTGTCCTATAACGATATTTATATTAGTTTTAAAATTTCCGCAGGAATGTGACCAGCGCTGAAATCGTCGGATCTGAACATCCAAAATAAATACCAAAGACTTTCGATTAATTTATCTAAAAAAAAATTTCACCAGTTTACTTTATCAAGAAGATAATTATTACTATGCTTCATCCACCTGTTGAATTTGTCCAGTCTCACGCAGATTTACTTGGCCATTGTTGTGATAAAATAATCACATTCACCAACAAATGTAGGACACACACACCTACTTTCTATGTTAGTGCCGTGGCAACCCCTTCGTACACTTGTAAAAATTAAATATTTTGAAAAGGTAAAAGCCAAGCAAGTACAATATAAACAGAAACACATCTTCCAATGCTCGAAAAGGTGCTTCTTTGATAACTTATTGAAGATGTACGTATCATTGTGAGAGGAACAAAATACGTAGCTGATATCACCAGAGGCCTAATCTAAGTGTACATTCCCAATTAACATACAAGAAATTAAGAAGCTTGAAAATACTGTTCTGTCATTTCTTAACCATCTTTGTGACTCGGACGCACTTTCCTAGAAACGGAACATCAAAGTAAAAGGAACATAGACTATCAATGACATTAAAATATTTCTGGCTGTTCTATAATAAACTTACAAAGGAGCATCTTAATATTAATAAAATGCATGACTGTTGCTGAAGTATATAAGATACGGACCAAGGCGTAAAAGGTAAATATGGATGTTAATAACGAATGAAAGGAACGGGATGGATAAGTGGACGTATTTGTTGACAAAGTCGATATTCTATGGTCATTGAGCGCATTTACAATATTTATGAAATACAACCACTAGCCCACAAATCGTAATATTGTTTCTTTATTTTATAAAATTTTATCTAATTTAAATTAATATATTCTGTAACACCATATAATACAGCATGCGGGGTTTGTAAATACTTCCAGTTACTACATTGCGTTACAAACAAATTAAAATACAAGCATGTACTTGTTTCTATGGTTGATACTCTTATTTCGGCAAGAATATGAGAAAAGCAAAAGATAACGAAATACGGATATTCGCCAATATAATTGCAATACTGATAATCGGTACCATTATTGGAATGCTGATAGTCATTGAAATAATTGTAATACTGATTATCGGCACCATACTAGTAATGATAATAGTCATTGAAATAATTATAATACTGATTATCGACACCATACTAATAATGATGATAGTCATTGAAATAATTGTAATACTGATTATCGACACCATACTAATAATGATGATAGTCATTGAAATAATTGTAATACTGATTATCGGCCCCATACTAATAATGATGATAGTCATTGAAATAATTATAATACTGATAATCGGTACTATAATGGTAATGCCGATAGTTGTTGAAATAATTGTAATACTGATAATCAATGATATAATTCTATTACCGATAATTGATGACATAATTGTAATGCTGATAATCGATGACATAATTATAATACTGAAAATCGGTGACATTTGTAATTCAGATTATCGACATAACTGTAATAATCATTATCGATGCCATACTTGTAATACTGACAATTGTTGAAATAATGGCAATACTGATAATCGTAGACTTAATTATTATACTGATAATCGTAGACTTAATTATTAAACTGATAATCGTAGACTTAATTATTATACTGATAATCGTAGACTTAATTATTATACTGATAATCGTAGACTTAATTATTAAACTGATAATCGTAGACTTAATTATTATACTAATAATCGTAGACTTAATTATTATACTGATAATCGTAGACTTAATTATTATACTGATAATCGTAGACTTAATTATTATACTGATAATCGTAGACTTAATTATTATACTGATAATCGTAGACTTAACTGGAATAGTTTCTCAGAGACAGAAACGAAACATGGAAAGACCATTCTTAAAAGCCACAAGCTGCCATATGAAAAAAAATCAGATACAATTTCAATAAAGCTTTGAATTTTAGGGCTATGTTCGTACTTTTCAGTGCAAAACCATCGCAAAAATTATATTGTACCCTAAACGTAAGAAGGAGATTATGTATCCCTTTCATAGATAAGGACACCACATTAAATTTAAACAACACCAGACAAAATAATACTCGAAATTATGTACTATAAGCTTGATTTAAGTCTGTATTCCATCTCTCTCAGGTTTGAATTAATTATGTAGTGTTCAGTATGATTCATTTGTTTCCAGTTCTCTCAGTGGATGTGTAGCTATGTAGTGTGCAGACAGCGGTGACTGGTTGATTTGTTGAGACAAATATGTTACTGAAGATGGTTCCATTTTCCGTTATCAATTGGCCATGACACTTCCGCCATTAGCCATTGATTGTTGTTCGACATTATCTTTGCTGAGGTCGCGTCAACTATTTTATGTGTGCATAGCCTGTCAGCAGATATTTCAAACTCGACCTGGGGGGAGTGAAGAAAAATCAAGAAATATACTGTTAGATATACGGTTAACATAAGAATTAGCACGAATATACTTACAAACAGTGTCTAGTCAGTGATAATTCGAATTTAAAATCTCATATAATTGCCACGAATATTCGAATAGTGTATTGGTATAGATCATTCGAATTCATAATCTCATATAATTGCCATGAATATTCGAATAGTGTATTGTTTAGGATCATTCGAATTTATAATCTCATATAAATTACCATGAATATTCGTTCGAATAGCGTATTATTAATGATAATTCGAATTTATAATCTCATATAAATTCTTTTGACTACTCTTTCAAACAGCAACATGTCAAAGATAATTTAAATGCCTAATTTATATCATGAATGTCTGCAGGTATTTATGAGATTAATTAATAGTATATATTGAACTGTAATAATTTTTAAATTGCAAGATTTATTAACATCTGTATGCCACCGTTTTTTTTCTGTCACTATATGCTTATATAATAATGTGGCTATATGATGATGATATACTAATGTGACTATATGCCTATGATATGCAAAGGTTGCTATATGTCTATGACAAGCTATTATGAATATATGACTGATGATATGCTAATGTGAACATATGCTTACGATATGCTAATGTGAACATATGCCTATGATATGCTAATGTGACTACATACCTATGATATGCTAAATATAATATATGCCTATGATATCCAAAATGACTAATTACTTATGAGATGTTTACGTGACTATATGCCAATTATAGGCAAAGTTGAAAATATGGATATAACACGATAAGGTGACTATATGCCTATACTTTGCTTTAGGCGACAATATGACATGCCTGTGATAGACTCTAGGTGACTATATGCCTATACTTTGCTTTAGGCGACAATATGACATGCCTGTGATAGACTCTAGGTGACTTTATGCCTATACTTTGCTTTAGGCGACAATATGACATGCCTGTGATAGACTCTAGGTGACTATATGCCTATACTTTGCTTTAGGCGACAATATGACATGCCTGTGATAGACTCTAGGTGACTATATGCCTATACTTTGACATGCCTGTGATAGACTCTAGGTGACTATATGCCTATACTTTGACATGCCTGTGATAGACTCTAGGTGACTATATGCCTATACTTTGACATGCCTGTGATAGACTCTAGGTGACTATATGCCTATACTTTGACATGCCTGTGGTAGACTCTAGGTGACTATTCTGCTTACGCAATGTCGTTTTTTTAATTTACGTCAGACGTATAATACGCCAAATTTTCGCAATTTCGTAAAATCTATTATATTTGCCCATGATATGCTAATGTGACTATATGCCCATGATATGCTAATGTGACTATATGTCTCTGATATGCTAAAGTAACTTTATGCCTATGATATGCTAAAGTGACTATATGCCTATGATATGCTAATGTGACTATGTGTCTCTGATATGCTAAAGTAACTTTATGTCTCTGATATGCTAAAGTGACAATATTTCTTTCATATACTAAAGTGACTATATATCTTTAATATACTAAAGTGACTATATATCTTTAATAAAAAAATTAATGAATACAATTATATTAAAATCATTTATATCTTTCAATGATGGAATAAAAGTAGTAAAATAATTAACGGGCTAGTTTCTTTGCGTTAATAAATATTATTAAATCGTTTTGTCACTTCTTATCGTCATCCGATATCATATTTCACAACAATATATTTAACTCAACATATACGATTGGATTTGTTTAAAGTCTTCTTACGAGCAGATGTATAGGGTAAATACAATCGGGTAAGATATTGTTTATAATATCGAATTAATTTAAAGTTTTAGTTTTCTTTAAAATAAAATAGTTACTGGTGTAATTCTTGTGCCAATTGTTTAATTTTAGTAGCTCACTGAACTTAGAGTTTGCTTAATGTCACTTTTACATTTGAATCCTGAAAGTAGCTTTTAAATTTGAATCCTGAAAGTAGCTTTTAAATTTGAATCCTGAAAGTAGCTTTTAAATTTGAATCCTGAAAGTAGTTTTTAAATTTGAATCCTGAAAGTAGCTTTTAAATTTGAATCATGAAAGTAGTTTCTAAATTTGAATCATAAAAGTAGTTTTTAAATTTGAATCATGCAAGTAGTTTTTAAATTTGAACCATGAAAGTAGTTTTTAAATTTGAATCCTGAAAGTAGTTTTTAAATTTGAATCATGAAAGTAGTTTTTAAATTTGAATCCTGAAAGTAGCTTTTAAATTTGAATCCTGAAAGTAGTTTTTAAATTTGAATCCTGAAAGTAGTTTTTAAATTTGAATCCTGAACGTAGTTTTTAAATTTGAATCCTAAAAGTAGTTTTTAAATTTGAATCCTGAAAGTAGCTTTTAAATTTGAATCATGAAAGTAGTTTTTAAATTTGAATCCTGAAAGTAGTTTTTAAATTTGAATCATGCAAGTAGTTTTTAAATTTGAATCCTGAAAGTAGTTTTTAAATTTGAATCCTGAAAGTAGTTTTTAAATTTGAATCCTGAAAGTAGTTTTTAAATTTGAATCCTGAAAGTAGTTTTTAAATTTGAATCCTGAAAGTAGTTTTTAAATTTGAATCCTGAAAGTAGCTTTTAAATTTGAATCATGAAAGTAGTTTTTAAATTTGAATCCTGAAAGTAGTTTTTAAATTTGAATCCTGAAAGTAGCTTTTAAATTTGAATCATGAAAGTAGTTTTTAAATTTGAATCATGAAAGTAGTTTTTAAATTTGCATCATGAAAGTAGTTTTTAAATTTGAATCATAAAAGTAGTTTTTAAATTTGAATCATGAAAATAGTTTTTAAATTTAAATCATAAAAGTAGTGTTTAATGGCTTTACAAGAATGAACAAAAATTTGGTGATATGTGTATAATGAAGAAAAATTCCACAGGCAAAGTTTAAAAGAAAATAAATTACGATCTTCTATAGAAATGGATGGCGAGAGGTTGTATTGTATCAATGTGTCCATATGAGAGAGGTTTACTGCATCATTGTGTTCATCTGAGAGAGGCTGTACTGCATCCTTGTGCCTAGTGTCCATTTAAGAGAGGTTGTATTGTATCATTTTGTCCTTTTGAGAGAGGTTGTAATGCATCATTGCGTCTATCTGAGAGAGGTTGTACTGTATCATTGTGTTTATCTGAGAGAGGTTGTACTGTATCACTGTGTCCATTTGAGAGATGTTGTACTGCATCACTGTGCCCATTTGAGAGAGGTTGTATTGTATCATTGTGTCCATTTGAGAGAGGTTGTGTTGCATCACTGTGTCCGTTTTAGAGAGGTTATACTGTATACTTGTCTCCATTGGCAACAGTAGATATTGATGCAATCATGGGATTTCATATAACAGCAAGCTTTTCTTAATTTTTCCGCAATTTTTATCACCGCTTGAAACTTTATATTGAACTGATATTGCTTTTCATAAATTGTATGTGTCGCGATTTAATATTAAAGCCAATCTGACACTATTTTCGTATTATCCTGGCACTGTTGTTAATGGATGGTTATCACAATCTTTTCATGTGGCGGGATCAATGGACGTGATAAACACTTTGTTCAGAATATATGTAGAGAGATCAGATTCGTGTTAAACTTCTTTACTGGCAAATAACATAGTCATCTTCTCATCATTGCCAGACACACTTATAGTATATACATCACAAAGAGCTAGCAAGAAACGAATATCAAAATATTTACATTGTAAAAGAGATTAAAAATGACATTTGTTTTATAATAGAAAACGTACAGACAAAAAGTAGTATTTTATATATAGTAGAAGTACCGTATTTATAATAGAGCAACCCATCCGACTCTATCTAGATATACAAAACATCAATATTTCATTGCTTACCGATGTGTCAGGTGTTATCAATATATCGATTAATCCATGTGATGTATTTAATCGATAACTTTTATTACTTTTTACGTGTTATTAGTATGGAGATATCGAGGTAACAGTTTTTTTTTTATATTGACCCAGAGCTGTGCATATTAGTAAGAACTTAAATTCGTCTTCGAAATGAATTTGATTAGGTTCTTTGATTTCTGTATTAATGTGTCTCTCAAAAACTTTGTGAAAACAAATCTGATAATTCTTTCGAGATTCGATAGCCTAAATCATAATTGTCTTGTCAAAATGAAGATAAAAATGTTTATGTTTATACTACTATTTTACAATTAAAGTTTAACGTCTGCAATTTCACAAGTAAAATATTTTAAAGAAATTTCATAGGAACAGTTTGGCGTTATCTGCACTTAAATCCACATATTTCACAACCACATGTCAATATTGGCCCAACCATCGAGTTTAGTAAATATAACTTTTGTCTGTTTTCATACTTACATTTTCAATTTAGCTCGTAAAGTGGTATGGTTTGGTAATTTTCAACGCACCACCTTACATTTTTATTACAACTCGGAATAACTTTGATGTATAGTAAACTCCGGCATGGTTAATTCGTTCACTTGTTAAAAGCATGAAGCGTCTGACATTTTACGACTAATTCCATTGCAATAACGTAACATTTTTTGACAGAAAGCGTCCTGCTGTTTTAGATTTGATTTTCTCTATAGCGAAACCATAAGCCTATACAAAAAAAATGTCCCAACTTTTTTATTTTCACTGATGATATATACTACGGAGGATAACGATCGGTATTTTAATTGCAGAATTTTAATTGCTTTGTATGTTTTTGATGCTCTACCGATTTACATATATTTAATCTATTTTGCTTGCGTGGGGTGATTTGACGGCGAACGTATACAGGCTGTCAGTGTACGACGGTCTGTTCTGTGTCATTCCGCAAAAACTTGTGATAAGAAAACCACGTGTTAGGACAGGTCATGTAAACATTTCCTCCCCTGAACACATTTGTTATGTATGGAGAAACATCAGTAAAATATGCAAATATAGCCATTTCGGTAGATTTCACATAACAGTGGAATTAAAATGTACCAACTCAGAGCAACAGTGAAAAGGAAAATAAATTAAACAACAAAGTTATTAAGTTACGAAAAGAGCATTTTCTACACAAATGTGGTGATTTAAGAGGTTTCTGTTTGACAAAATGATTGTACAATATAATGTTTCAATGAATATTTTAATTAAAGCAATTTTATGTCATTTATTTCACTCAACTCCGTCATTTCAGAATTATAAAAAGCACCAGAGGTGATTCATTTTTTTTGGTAAAATGTAATGCTCAGATAATACAATTTTAATTTGAATTTTCGTTTACTAGGTCTCGAACTAAATACAAATTTAAAATAAAAATTTATTTGAAGTGCCTTTTTATTTTAGCTGTTGCTACTTGTCATTGAAGAATTATCTATATGCTATATAAATATATAAAATAATATAAATAAATATATAAAGCTATATAATAATATAAATAAATATATAAATATATATAATAATATAAATAAATATTTAAAGCTATCTGTGACATCGGTTACCAGACCTTTGGACTTTCAATCATTCCCAATATTCATTTCATGCTGATCATAATTCGCCTTTAAAATGTTACACGTGTTGTCGTTGGCAATATGGGAATATTCTGGTTGAATACCTAAATCCCAAAGAACGTCCATGTCAGTTTTCATTTTTACTTCTGAGGTTTTGAAGCAGAACTATTACTACTGTTTTAGACTCCAGAGGGAATTAATTTTGTTTTTAGCAATTGTACGATAACCCATTTATTTATCTAACGGTTATAGTCTATTCTTCAATGCTGATAAATTTATGTATGTATCCGTATGTGATGTGTATGCTTGAATGGATGGATGAATGGATTTGTTTCTCTCTCTCTCTCTCTCTCTCTCTCTCTCTCTCTCTCTCTCTCTCTCTCTCTCGTGAAGGGCTTCTCTGAAACCCCCAACTGTCATCGGAAGTCTCATACAATTATTAACACTGTTCCATTTCAAACTTCTCGCTTGCCACTCAGCATTACGAGCTGGGTGGACCGTGCTATTACATGTCTGAGGCATCATGCCCGAATGCTAGACATCATTATAAACTGCCAAACATCGGAGATCGTGGCGGTATAACTGGACATTTATTATTGCTACGTTACAAATTCAAAACACACACACACGTTATTTTTTTAAAATTAATAAATCAGCTGCTGAGTTGTACTCTATCGTTTATTAAACTTACTATCGTTGCTTATGACCTATCTTGCAGTAATATACATGTAGTTGACTTAGTTATGAAAATAATGTCCAGTCTTAATGTGAAAAGAATTATTCTGCTGGTAATTTTGGAATCAGTACCTCGAGTCCTCGCTTTATTTTCTTTATTAGTTGGAAGACGTAAAGTCGATCATTGATATCATACCGGTGCGACATCACTCCGTAGATGATATATCGTCGTCTATTATAAATCTGCCCGATTTATACCGAATCCTAAGTTTTTAAAATCAATACAATGCTAAATAGCTACACCATTTTCCTTTAAAAAAAAACAGGGGAAATATAAACTGTACGCTTGCATTTCTCTGATAAATAGCCAACTAATGAATACCATTGTATAGTAGGTTATTTATTGATGTCTAAAATGTGGAATTCTGTCTTTAGATCCTGAAATAATAAGATTCAATATACTAATTTTTGGTGCCTTGCTGAAGGTTGTGGTTATTTAAGGTGTACAAATACCTTTGGTTTATTGCTACATTTCATCAAGTAGAACTTCATCCTGTTGCATGACAAACCCCAGACGGATTTTCGAGTTTGTAAATGTTTTCTTGAAACTGTGTATGGTATTGCGTTGAATAGACAGTCGTTTTGGAAAGATATGGACCTTCGAGCCACCTGTTAGAGGCACGTCATTTTTGTCTCATAAAAGAGCAAGGGTCCTAATACAATGCCTTGATGTATGCCAGATTCTTTGTCCATCAGGTATGGCCTGCGTTTCCTGTTTAACTAGAAATGATGATTGTGATTTGTGATTTGTGGATTAATCTAAAAGTGTAGTATTTTTCTAGCTGTAAAGAAGTTTTAGTATAAACCTCCTTTGAGAATTCTAAAATGTCAGCTTGTAATCTAGATCTTTTTGACGAAGAAACTCGTTTATAACGACGTTTATTCGTTTTTTTTTTTCACATTTCACATACTGAATCTAAATCCATGATTCAAATAGATATGTATCATGGGTCTTCTAAACGGATGGGTAAGTATTTACAAATGATTTTTTTTGTCGCCGTAAGGTTTGTAGTTAACACACACAGACACACACTACAACAGCACAACTTATAAAGAGGTTTCGACATATAATACAATTTATCATCTTAAGACACCTCTGGTGTTCCATATGCCCATATTTTCTTCTTCATATAAGGAGCGTTGATAGCTTGTTTACACTGCGTCGGACTCGTCATCGGAGGGACAATACCGAGAAGAACACAAAGTGGAAGACGACATAATTAACTGGTATGAAGGATACGAATACGATAGGGATGAGAACAATAGTTACTTGAGGGGGTGAAAAAGAAAAGAAAAAGCAAACCAATCGAAAATTCTACAAACTAAAAAAAGGCGATTTGAGGAGGACGTGTTTTTTTCTTCTACCAATAAAACACATTCAAAAGCCAAATTATCTCATCTTAACATCCCTGCTTGATAATAAAGTAAGGCATTAAAACTCCATTGAACATTCCTAAAATATATCAAATTCTTTCGGTTTAAAAATTTCTTGTGCGCAAAAGTTCGGTTATCAAACCGAAACAAAATCACAGAAAGAGTAAAATGTTTCTGAAAAGGATTCCATTGCTTAATCTTCAACGGTAAAGTGATGATGTCCAGACTTATAAAAAGTGAAACTCATACATATTCTCATTTCACTTGATATATTTGAATTTCTTAACCGCGCTAGCATATTGTAGGCATGCAGTAGTAGACAAATGGAGAGTTTTGACGCACCATGCTTTAAAATCAATAAATTGTTTGTTGTCATTTGCTAGTAATCATTGAGCATGGTTTGCTTGAAGCAAATCATGAAAATTAGTATATCAATGTCTTAGTAGTTAATTTTAAAATCTCTTTGTTTCCATATGGAAAAAAAGTCAGAAACTTTTAATGTTAGTATTTAGATACGGCTTTCACCTTAGAGGCCTTAAAGTTGGTCGCTAAATATTTTATTCTATTCAAAAGGTCATCATAGTTCCTGTAATAATAAACCCAAGTCCAATGAGTCTTAGCAGATACAAGAAAGAAAGTTTTACAAAAGTCAAGATTCTACAGAACTCTTGTCAGATAGAATTCTAATTGGATGAATAGATTTGTTTGTGTAGTATGTATAGGATATCAATAATATGAATCAAGAATGGCCTATATATCATGGAAACTTTGTTAAAGAACAGTATTACTTCTAGTGACAGTTTTTTTTATATGTCTGATACGAATTAATTAGGAATGATCGCTAATTACTGACCCATGTCGTCTTTTGCATAGTACCCGATTTTTGATGTAAGATAATCTGATAGAGCTTAATCCAAGCTTATCCAAAGTCTAGTACCAAAATAATATTGTATTCGACTATTACGCAAACTCTTCAGCAACCAAATGTTATGATTTAAAGAGTGTGAAATGGTGCTGATGTGATAATGAATTGGAATAGGGCTTGAAATATACCAATCAACGACTGTTAAAGTAGAAACAATACTGGTACTGGAATCATTCGCGTAAATGTTGTGAGCGTAAATATACGAGTAATCCTATCTATGCGAAGCACTTTGAAAGATGGTAACCCTCTCGCTACTGTTGACAAATAAGTGTCGATCTTTTTATTATTATCTACATTAGTTGGTGTATTTCGTGATATAAATGCTTTTTTTTGTGATATAAATAAGGTATTTGGTGATATAAATACTGTATTTGGTGATATAAATACTGTATTTTGCGATATAAATACTGCCTTGGTGATATAAATACTGTAATTGGTGATATAAAGTATTTGGTGATATAAATACTGTATTTTGCGATATAAATACTGCATTTGGTGATATGAATACTGACTTGGTGATATAAATACTGTATTTTGTGATATAAATACTGTATTTTGTGATATAAATACTGTATTTCGCGATATAAATACTGACTTGGTGATATAAATACTGTATTTGGTGATATAAATTCTGCATATGGTGATATTTGGTGATATAAATACTGTATTTGGTGATATTCATACTGTTCTTGGTGATATAATTACTGTATTTGGTGATAAAAATACTGCATTTGGTGATATAAATACTATATTTCGTGATATAAATACTCTATTTGGTGGTAGCGAAAGCTCCATAATTTTGGAGAGCAATCTACCCTTGCATTATATTCTGAAATCGGTTGTAGTTGGAGAATTACAAAAATGTAACATAAATCATATAAGTTTGAAGATTGCCAAATTTGAAATGTCGCTAACAATGTATCGTCATATTGCAACAAAATACAAAAATAAACAAAATACAAAAATAAACAAAATACAAAAATAAACTATATTTTCAACAGATAAAAGTAAAATGAAAAGCTAGAACAGTAATAATAATATAAAAATAATGTAAGTTATCATACTTCGAAATTTAGATAGAATTTAAGTTGACAAGAACAAAATTACGTAGAAGACTACGTACAAATAAAACCCCACTAGATTTAAGATTTGATAAATACTAGGTACATACATCGAATAAATTGATGCTAAGAAAAACTAAAATTAAACGAATGTTTAAACACAAAACTAAGGCCAAAGCATATATATAAATATTCCAAACCACATTTAAATAAAAAAGTGAGTTCCTTCTTAAGCAATCCCTACTCATTGGGTTAGCAGGTTCCTTTCTTCTAGAATGTGTAACATCCTTTTGAAAAGGACTGACGGTCACTACATGGAAAAAGAAAAAAATTGTCTGTTTTTTTAAAGAAAGAACTAGGAATGTCATTCTTAAAAATGTAAACTAAACCTCTTTGTACTGTTCAAATTTAAACGAGTATGGAAAAATACATAAAACTAATTTATAGGTTGTTTTAGTAAAATAATAAAGAAAATAAGGCAAAAGGTAAGTATTATAGCTAAGTTAGAAAGTTTGTTTTAAAGATAATAGAACACACACAGTGTAAGCAATTATACTTGTTCAATAAATTCAATTTGGTCCCGTAGTTTCCATCCAATCAGCGTGGTCGCAGTTGATAGGAAACTGTGGGTGCTGCTCGAAAATTGCCCGTGCAGATGAATTCAATTATTTCCTTCCACCATTTCCGGTCCCGCGTGGCATTTTTTTTGGCATGTGCCGAGGTGATGCCATAGTTCGCCAGGTCTTTTTCCACTTGTTTGATCCAGGTTTTCTTTGGTGCATTTCTTGAGACCTTCCAGGTTTCCGGTCTGGTGCGCCACAGGGCTTGATACGGTAGGCGCCTCTCTTCCATTCGGCAGACATGACCAAACCAGCGAAGCCTAGCACGTCTAATCAGTGATTCCACTGTCGGTTGGTGAGAGCATCGGGCCCGGATTTCTACGTTTGGGATTCTGTCCAGAAGGTTTACTCCCAGTATTCGTCTGAGGCAGCGCATTTGAAATACCTCCAGCTTCTTGATGTCCGCGTCTAGGAGGACCCACGTCTCTGCTCCATATAGGAGTATTGGGAGGATGAGAGTGCGGTATAGACGCACTTTGGTCACCACCGAAAGGGCCTTTTTTCTCCATATGCACCAAGCTAGTGACCCGAACGCAGACGTTGCCAGTCCCAGGCGATGCGAGATGTCGGTGGAGGCCGCTATTGATCTGCTTCTGATTATGGACCCCAGGTATTTAAATTCCTCTACTTGCTGAAGATAGACTCCGTTAAGGCAGACGGTCACTGGGGTGTTGTCCGATGTCATGACAACTGTTTTGGCGGTGTTGATCTTTAACCCAAATCTAGCGGCTTCATCGGCGATTTCTTGCAGAATTTCTGTTGCTTCGGCTTCGTCCTCAGTGAGAAATGCACTATCGTCCGCGAAAATTAGATTTGTGGCATGTTCATCGACCCCTGCCCCAAAAGTGATCCCTCTACGTCCCAGGAATACCTTGCGTATGACACAATCGGCCACGATGTTAAAGAGGCTAGGTGAGAGCACGCATCCCTGACGGACGCCCGTTTTCACCGAGAAATCCTTCGTGTTTGCTCCTTGGATTCGAACTTGACAGGTTGACCAGTCATAGGTGTTGGTAAGTAGCCGAATGTATTTTGGCTGGTATCCTTCTGCTTCCAGGGCTTTCCACAAGGCCGGGCGATGGACGCTGTCGAACGCTACGGAGAAATCAATGAACACCATGATTGTGCATTTTCCACACCGAATTCTTTCCTCGAGGATTTGACGGAGCGTGAAGATCTGGTCTCAGCAGCTTCTTCCAGGTCAAAAACAGGCCTGTTCCTCTCGTGCCGCTTCCTCCCGCCGTTTGAGTACCCTTCTATGGATGATCTTCATAAATACTTTGCCAAGTATGGAGAGCAGGTTGATGCCCCGATAGTTCTTACAGTCCGTTTTGTCGCCTTTATTGAAGATTGGTACGATGATGGCTTTCTTCCATGATGTTGGTACCGCTTCCGATCGCCATATCAATCTCAGCAGGGCGTGTAATCTTTCGACGATGATCTCTCCGCCGTATTTCAAGGCTTCTGGTGTCACCTCATCAATGCCCGGCGCCTTGTTGTTGTTCAGGTCTAAGATGGCAGTCCGTATTTCCTTCATAGACGGTTCGGACTCATCGACTAGCGCAGATAACTCGTCCATGGCATCCACCGATTGAGGAGGGTGCAGAAGAAGTCCTGCCAACGATCCAACCGTCCTGTGTTAGAGCTGATGAATTTTCCGGTCTTGTCTTTGATGTTGTTCTCAAGCGGCCGAGATTTCCCGGATAGTCGTCGAATGGTTGAGTAAAGGGTTCGGAATTCGTTCCGGTTGGCTGCCCCTTCCATATCTTTTCCAAGATTTTCCCAATACACAGCTCTATCCTCCTTCAAATGAACTCTGACCAGTTTGTTGAGGCGTCTATATTCCGGTTGGTTATTTAACTTGCATTTCTTCCGTTTATCGATGAGAAACAAGGTCTTTTCGGATATCCAGGGTTGAACGTGTCGCTTCGTTGATGGATACACCTCTTTGGTACTGTCTGTAATTGCATTCGCAAGCTCGTTTGCAAGATGATCAACTCCCTCCTGCGATTCATCTGCCTCCGATGTAGTAAGGGCTTCAAAACGATTCTTTAGGGTGATCTGGTATTTTTCCCGGAGCGCTGGGTCTCTTAAGAGTGCTACGTTCGGTTTTTGCTCCCGTTTGTTATTGGTTGCTAGACGTTTCAATCTTAGTCGAATCTTGATTCTGACCAGGTGGTGGTCGGACCCACAATCCGCTCCACGCATGGCTCGAACGTCTTGGAGTGAGGTTTGGAATCGCCGGGAAATTGCAACATAGTCGATGCACGCCCTGTCCCGTCCATTGGCAGATCTCCAGGTTAATTGGTGACGATGCGGGTGGAGGAATAGCGAATTTCCTATCCTGAGACCGTTGAGTGAAGCGAATGAAAGGAATCGTGTTCCATTGTCGTTGATCGAGCCCACTCCAAAAGGGCCAAGAACATCCGGCCACGCATGGCTGTCGCACCCGGTGTTGGCATTTAGGTCACCCAGGAGAATATTGATGTTAGAACGAGGCAGAGAGTCCCAGACCATCTGAAGGTTGTCATAGAATTCGTCTTTGGCCGTTTCTGGACTAGCTTCGGTCGGTGCATAAACCACGACCAGATTCGTATTGATGATACCATGAAGAGTGAGAACCGCCATTCGACTAGAGATGGGATGGAATCCAGTGACGTATTTGTTAAAGCTGCTGTCCACCATGAATCCGACACCCTCGATGTTTTTCGTGACACCGGAGTAATAGAGCTCGTATTTTGCATTATTTGCCGGAGAAATAACCGTCGTGTTGCCTGACCCGGTCATCCTTAACTCTGTGAGTGCGGCAACAGAGATGTTATAGTTACCGAGTTCTTTAGCCACTTGTTCCCGATGTCCAACTGCGTGACCAGTACGGATATTCCATGTTGCCAGCAAGGTAGGCTGCTTAGTCGAAATCGCAGATGATGTCCGACGATCTTGTTGTCGTTTATCTGAAGTTTCTCTCCCCCCTCCAGTAGCATATTTCTCGGCGACGTCCTGGATTGGGGAACTGACCAGCGTCGACCCATAAGCTACCCCGGATGCGGTAATTGAGTTTGCGAGTAGTAGGGCTTTCTTCACGCAGGTTCATGCCTGGGTTTTAAGACCAGTCGGCAGCTGGTCAACCCTCCTCCTTTTTCCGGGCTTGGGACCGGCTGAGTTGTCCTCAGGCGGAGTTAATTATACTTGTTGCAGAAACACAAAAATAGAAAATCTTGATTCATTTGGGTTGCCTCCTCCCGATATTACTGATATATGAATGATAAACACACTGTTTATGAATCTAACCAATTTGCACGTGGAAAGCTTCCTGCATAGTTATTATTGTCTGTACTGTATAATACAGATACTGAATGAAAGTATATATATATATATATATATATATATATATATATATATATATATATATATATATATATATATATATATATATATATATATATATATATATATATATATATATATATATTGTTTGCGCTTAAGCAACAATCAATTTATTTTAATGGGACTTAATGAAAAAAATAATAAAATACAATTTAGAAACATACTGATATAAGACATCATATATATTGCTTCCAGTGCAAAGAAATACAAATCAAACAAATGCAAAGTGGTGTTGCCGTTAGACACAAAAGAATAATGAAATAATCGTGTGTTCTATTACATAAATGTTTATCACAACATATTAACAAGGTGTTTTTCTAGTTTGTTTAAATTTTTGTTTTTAAAAGAGATTCAACAAGATAGCATCGAAAATTGTAAAGAAAATAATGAAGTAGGCCAAAGAGGGTTCTTGATGAATCACGTAATGAATACTGTAAAACCACAATAACATAATGAATACTGTAAAACCACAAATAACATAATGAATACTGTAAAACCACAAATAACATAATGAATACTGTAAAACCACAAATAACATAATGAATACTGTAAAACCACAAATAACATAATGAATACTGTAAAACCACAACAACATAATGAATACTGTAAAACCACAACAACATAATGAATACTGTAAAACCACAACAACATATAATAATGAATACTGTAAAACCACAATAACATAATGAATACTGTAAAACCACAACAACATAATGAATACTGTAAAACCACAACAACATAATGAATACTGTAAAACCACAACAACATAATGAATACTGTAAAACCACAACAACATAATGAATACTGTAAAACCACAACAACATAATGAATACTGTAAAACCACAACCACATAATGAATACTGTAAAACCACAATAACATAATGAATACTGTAAAACCACAATGACATAATGGATACTGTAAAACCACAATAACATAATGAATACTGCAAAACCACAATAACATAATGAATACTGCAAAACCACAATAACATAATGAAGACTCTAAAATCACAATAACATAATGAATACTGTTAAACCACAACAACATAATGAATACTGTAAAACCACAAACACATAATAAAGACTGTAAAACCACAAACACATAATGAATACTGTAAAACCATAATATTATAATGAGTACTGTAAAACCACAAACACATAATGGATCCTGTAAAACCACAATAACATAATGCATACTGTAAAACCACAACAACATAATGAATACTGTAAAACCACAATAACAAAATGAATACTCTAAAACAACAACAACATAATGAATACTGTAAAACCACAATAACATAATGAATATGGTAAAACCACAACAACATAATGAATACTGTAAAACCACAACAACATAATGAATACTGTAAAACCACAACAATATAATGAAGACTGTAAAACCACAATAACAGAATGAATACTGTAAAACCACAACAACATAATGAATACTGTAAAACCACAATAACATAATGAATACTGTAAAACCACAACAACATAATGAAAACTGTAAAACCACAACAATATAATGAAGACTGTAAAACCACAATAACATAATGAATACTGTCAAACCACAACAACATAATGAATACTGTAAAACCACAACAACATAATGAATACTGTAAAACCACAACAACATAATGAATACCGTAAAACCACAATAACATAATAAATACTGTAAAACCACAACAACATAATGAATACTGTAAAACCACAACAACATAATGAATACTGTAAAACCACAACAACATAATGAAAACTGTAAAACCACAACAACATAATGAATACTGTAAAACCACAGTAACATAATGAATACTATAAAACAACAATAACATAATGAATACTGTAAAACCACAACAACATAATGAATACTGTAAAACCAGAACAACATAATGAATACTGTAAAACCACAATAAAATAATGAATACTGCAAAACCACAATAACATAATGAATACTGTAAAACCACAATAACATAATTAAGACTCTAAAATCACAATAACATAATGAATACTGTTAAACCACAACAACATAATGAATAATGTAAAACCACAAACACATAATAAAGACTGTAAAACCACAAACACATAATGAATACTGTAAAACCACAATATTATAATGAATAATGTAAAACCACAAACACATAATGGATACTGTAAAGCCACAATAACATAATGCATACTGTAAAACCACAAAAACATAATGAATACTGTAAAACCACAATAACATAATGAACACTGTAAAACCACAACAACATAATGAATACTATAAAACCACAACAACATAATGAATACTGTAAAACCACAATAACCTAATGAATACTGTAAAACCACAACAACATAATGAATACTGTAAAACCACAACAATATAATGAAGACTGTAAAACCACAATAACATAATGAATACTGTAAAACCACAACAACATAATGAATACTGTAAAACCACAATAACATAATGAATACTGTAAAACCACAACAACATAATGAATACTGTAAAACCACAACAACATAATGAATACTGTAAAACCACAATAACATAATGAATACTGTAAAACCACAATGACATAATGGATACTGTAAAACCACAATAACATAATGAATACTGCAAAACCACAATAACATAATGAATACTGCAAAACAACAATAACATAATGAAGACTCTAAAATCACAATAACATAATGAATACTGTAAAACCACAATAACATAATGAATACTGTAAAACCACAAACACATAATAAAGACTGTAAAACCACAACAAAATAATGAATACTGCAAAACCACAATAATATAATGAATACTGCAAAACCACAATAACATAATGAAGACTCTAACATCACAATAACATAATGAATGCTGTTAAACCACAACAACATAATGAATACTGTAAAACCACAAACACATAATAAAGACTGTAAAACCACAATAACATAATGAATACTATAAAACAACAATAACATAATGAATACTGTAAAACCACAACAACATAATGAATACTGTAAAACCAGAACAACATAATGAATACTGTAAAACCACAACAACATAATGAAAACTGTAAAACCACAACAACATAATGAATACTGTAAAACCACAATAACATAATGAATACTGCAAAACCACAATAACATAATGAATACTGCAAAACCACAATAACATAATGAAGACTCTAAAATCACAATAACATAATGAAAACTGTTAAACCAGAACAACATAATGAATACTGTAAAACCACAAACACATAATAAAGACTGTAAAACCACAAACAAATAATGAATACTGTAAAACCACAATATTATAATGAATACAGTAAAACCACAAACACATAATGGATACTGTAAAACCACAATAACATAATGCATACTGTAAAACCACAACAACATAATGAACACTGTAAAACCACAATAACAAAATGAATACTGTAAAACCACAACAACATAATGAATACTGTAAAACCACAATAACATAATTAAGACTCTAAAATCACAATAACATAATGAATACTGTTAAACCACAACAACATAATGAATAATGTAAAACCACAAACACATAATAAAGACTATAAAACCACAAACACATAATGAATACTGTAAAACCACAATATTATAATGAATACTGTAAAACCACAAACACATAATGGATACTGTAAAGCCACAATAACATAATGCATACTGTAAAACCACAATAACATAATGAATACTGTAAAACCACAATAACATAATGAACACTGTAAAACCACAACAACATAATGAATACTATAAAACCACAACAACATAATGAATACTGTAAAGCCACAATAGCCTAATGAACACTGTAAAACCACAACAACATAATGAATACTGTAAAACCACAACAATATAATGAAGACTGTAAAACCACAATAACATAATGAATACTGTAAAACCACAACAACATAATGAATACTGTAAAACTACAATAACATAATGAATACTGTAAAACCACAACAACATAATGAATACTGTAAAACCACAACAACATAATGAATACTGTAAAACCACAATAACATAATGAATACTGTAAAACCACATTGACATAATGGATACTGTAAAACCACAATAACATAATGAATACTGCAAAACCACAATAACATAATGAATACTGCAAAACCACAATAACATAATGAAGACTCTAAAATCACAATAACATAATGAATACTGTAAAACCACAATAACATAATGAATACTGTAAAACCACAAACACATAATAAAGACTGTAAAACCACAATAACATAATGAATAATGCAAAACCACAATAACATAATGAAGACTCTAAAATCACAATAATATAATGAATACTGTTAAACCACAACAACATAATGAATACTGTAAAACCACAAACACATAATAAAGACTGTAAAACCACAAACACATAATGAATACTGTAAAACCACAATATTATAATGAACACTGTAAAACCACAGACACATAATGGATAATTTAAAGCCACAATAACATAATGCATACTGTAAAACCACAATAACATAATGAATACTGTAAAACAACAATAACATAATGAACACTGTAAAACCACAACAACATAATGAATACTGTAAAACCACAACAACATAATGAATACTGTAAAACCACAACAATATAATGAAGACTGTAAAACCACAATAACAGAATGAATACTGTAAAACCACAACAACATAATGAATACTGTAAAACCACAATAACATAATGAATACTGTAAAACCACAACAACATAATGAAAACTGTAAAACCACAACAATATAATGAAGACTGTAAAACCACAATAACATAATGAATACTGTCAAACCACAACAACATAATGAATACTGTAGAACCACAACAACATAATGAATACTGTAAAACCACCACAACATAATGAATACTGTAAAACCACAATAACATAATAAATACTGTAAAACCACAACAACATAATGAATACTGTAAAACCACAACAACATAATGAATACTGTAAAACCACAACAACATAATGAAAACTGTAAAACCACAACAACATAATGAATACTGTAAAACCACAATAACATAATGAATACTATAAAACAACAATAACATAATGAATACTGTAAAACCACAACAACATAATGAATACTGTAAAACCAGAACAACATAATGAATACTGTAAAACCACAACAACATAATGAAAACTGTGAAACCACAACAACATAATGAATACTGTAAAACCACAATAACATAATGAATACTGCAAAACCACAATAACATAATGAATACTGCAAAACCACAATAACATAATGAAGACTCTAAAATCACAATAACATAATGAATACTGTTAAACCACAACAACATAATGAATACTGTAAAACCACAAAAACATAATAAAGACTGTAAAACCACAAACACATAATGAATACTGTAAAACCACAATATTATAATGAATACAGTAAAACCACAAACACATAATGGATACTGTAAAACCACAATAACATAATGCATACTGTAAAACCACAACAACATAATGAACACTGTAAAACCACAATAACAAAATGAATACTGTAAAACCACAACAACATAATGAATACTGTAAAACCACAATAACATAATTAAGACTCTAAAATCACAATAACATAATGAATACTGTTAAACCACAACAACATAATGAATAATGTAAAACCACAAACACATAATAAAGACTGTAAAACCACAAACACATAATGAATACTGTAAAACCACAATATTATGATGAATACTGTAAAACCACAAACACATAATGGATACTGTAAAGCCACAATAACATAATGCATACTGTAAAACCACAATAACATAATGAATACTGTAAAACCACAATAACATAATAAACACTGTAAAACCACAACAACATAATGAATACTGTAAAACCACAATAACCTAATGAATACTGTAAAACCACAACAACATAATGAATACTGTAAAACCACAATAATATAATGAAGACTGTAAAACCACAATAACATAATGAATACTGTAAAACCACAACAACATAATGAATACTGTAAAACCACAATAACATAATGAATACTGTAAAACCACAACAACATAATGAATACTGTAAAACCACAACAACATAATGGATACTGTAAAACCACAATAACATAATGAATACTGTAAAACCACAATGACATAATGGATAATGTAAAACCACAATAACATAATGAATACTGCAAAACCACAATAACATAATGAATACTGCAAAACCACAATAACGTAATGCATACTGTAAAACCACAAAAACATAATGAATACTGTAAAACCACAATAACAAAATGAATACTGTAAAACCAAAACAACATAATGAATACTGTAAAACCAAAATAACATAACGAATAATGTAAAACCACAACAACATAATGAATACTGTAAAACCACAACAATATAATGAAGACTGTAAAACAATAATAACATAATGAATACTGTAAAACCACAATAACATAATGAAGACTGTAAAACCACAATAAAATAATGGATACTGTAAAACCACAACAACATAATGAATATTGTAAAACCACAATAACATAATGAATACTTTAAAGCCACAACAATATAATGAAGACTGTAAGACCACAATATTATAATGAATACTGTAAAACCAAAATAACATAATTAAGACTGTAAAACCACAAACACATAATGGATACTGTAAAGCCACAATAACATAATGCATACTGTAAAACCACAATAACATAATGAATACTGTAAAACCACAATAACATAATGAACACTGTAAAACCACAACAACATAACGAATACTATAAAACCACAACAACATAATGAATACTGTAAAGCCACAATAGCCTAATTAACACTGTAAAACCAGAACAACATAATGAATACTGTAAAACCACAACAATATAATGAAGACTGTAAAACCACAATAACATAATGAATACTGTAAAACCACAACAACATAATGAATACTGTAAAACTACAATAACATAATGAATACTGTAAAACCACAACAACATAATGAATACTGTAAAACCACAACAACATAATGAATACTGTAAAACCACAATAACATAATGAATACTGTAAAACCACATTGACATAATGGATACTGTAAAACCACAATAACATAATGAATACTGCAAAACCACAATAACATAATGAATACTGCAAAACCACAATAACATAATGAAGACTCTAAAATCACAATAACATAATGAATACTGTAAAACCACAATAACATAATGAATACTGTAAAACCACAAACACATAATAAAGACTGTAAAACCACAATAACATAATGAATAATGCAAAACCACAATAACATAATGAAGACTCTAAAATCACAATAATATAATGAATACTGTTAAACCACAACAACATAATGAATACTGTAAAACCACAAACACATAATAAAGACTGTAAAACCACAAACACATAATGAATACTGTAAAACCACAATATTATAATGAACACTGTAAAACCACAGACACATAATGGATAATTTAAAGCCACAATAACATAATGCATACTGTAAAACCACAATAACATAATGAATACTGTAAAACCACAATAACATAATGAACACTGTAAAACCACAACAACATAATGAATACTGTAAAACCACAACAACATAATGAATACTGTAAAACCACAACAATATAATGAAGACTGTAAAACCACAATAACAGAATGAATACTGTAAAACCACAACAACATAATGAATACTGTAAAACCACAATAACATAATGAATACTGTAAAACCACAACAACATAATGAAAACTGTAAAACCACAACAATATAATGAAGACTGTAAAACCACAATAACATAATGAATACTGTCAAACCACAACAACATAATGAATACTGTAAAACCACCACAACATAATGAATACTGTAAAACCACAATAACATAATAAATACTGTAAAACCACAACAACATAATGAATACTGTAAAACCACAACAACATAATGAATACTGTAAAACCACAACAACATAATGAAAACTGTAAAACCACAACAACATAATGAATACTGTAAAACCACAATAACATAATGAATACTATAAAACAACAATAACATAATGAATACTGTAAAACCACAACAACATAATGAATACTGTAAAACCAGAACAACATAATGAATACTGTAAAACCACAACAACATAATGAAAACTGTGAAACAACAACAACATAATGAATACTGTAAAACCACAATAACATAATGAATACTGCAAAACCACAATAACATAATGAATACTGCAAAACCACAATAACATAATGAAGACTCTAATATCACAATAACATAATGAATACTGTTAAACCACAACAACATAATGAATACTGTAAAACCACAAAAACATAATAAAGACTGTAAAACCACAAACACATAATGAATACTGTAAAACCACAATATTATAATGAATACAGTAAAACCACAAACACATAATGGATACTGTAAAACCACAATAACATAATGCATACTGTAAAACCACAACAACATAATGAACACTGTAAAACCACAATAACAAAATGAATACTGTAAAACCACAACAACATAATGAATACTGTAAAACCACAATAACATAATTAAGACTCTAAAATCACAATAACATAATGAATACTGTTAAACCACAACAACATAATGAATAATGTAAAACCACAAAGACATAATAAAGACTGTAAAACCACAAACACATAATGAATACTGTAAAACCACAATATTATAATGAATACTGTAAAACCACAAACACATAATGGATACTGTAAAGACACAATAACATAATGCATACTGTAAAACCACAATAACATAATGAATACTGTAAAACCACAATAACATAATAAACACTGTAAAACCACAACAACATAATGAATACTGTAAAACCACAATAACCTAATGAATACTGTAAAACCACAACAACATAATGAATACTGTAAAACCACAATAATATAATGAAGACTGTAAAACCACAATAACATAATGAATACTGTAAAACCACAACAACATAATGAATACTGTAAAACCACAATAACATAATGAATACTGTAAAACCACAACAACATAATGAATACTGTAAAACCACAACAACATAATGGATACTGTAAAACCACAATAACATAATGAATACTGTAAAACCACAATGACATAATGGATACTGTAAAACCACAATAACATAATGAATACTGTAAAACCACAATGACATAATGGATACTGTAAAACCACAATAACATAATGAATACTGCAAAACCACAATAACATAATGAATACTGCAAAACCACAATAACGTAATGCATACTGTAAAACCACAAAAACATAATGAATACTGTAAAACCACAATAACAAAATGAATACTGTAAAACCGAAACAACATAATGAATACTGTAAAACCAAAATAACATAACGAATAATGTAAAACCACAACAACATAATGAATACTGTAAAACCACAACAATATAATGAAGACTGTAAAACAATAATAACATAATGAATACTGTAAAACCACAATAACATAATGAAGACTGTAAAACCACAATAAAATAATGGATACTGTAAAACCACAACAACATAATGAATATTGTAAAACCACAATAACATAATGAATACTTTAAAGCCACAACAATATAATGAAGACTGTAAGACCACAATATTATAATGAATACTGTAAAACCAAAATAACATAATTAAGACTGTAAAACCACAATAACATAATGAATGCTGTAAAACCACAATAACATAATGAATACTGTAAAACCACAATAACAGAATGGATACTGTAAACCCACAGTAACATAATGAATACTGTAAAACCACAACAACATAATGAAGACTGTAAAACCACAATAACATAATGGATACTGTAAAACCACAACAACATAATGAAGACTGTAAAACCACATGAACATAATGAATACTGTAAAACCACAATAACATAATGAATACTGTAAAACCAGTACAACATAATGAATACTGTAAAACCACAACAACATAATGAATACTGGAAAACCACAACAACATAATGAATACTGTAAAACCACAACAACATAATGAATACTGTAAAACCACAATAACATAATGAATACTGTAAAACCACAACAACATAATGAATACTGTAAAACCAGAACAACATAATGAATATTGTAAAACCACAACAACATAATGAATACTGTAAAACCACAACAACATAATGAATACTGTAAAACCACAATAACATAATGAGTACTGTAAATCCACAATGACATAATGGATACTGTAAAACCACAATAACATAATGAATACTGCAAAACCACAATAACATAATGAATACTGCAAAATCACAATAATATAATGAAGACTCTAAAATCACTATAACATAATGAATACTGTTAAACCACAACAACATAATGAATACTGTAAAACCACAAACACATAATAAAGACCTTAAAACCACAAACACATAATGAATACTGTAAAACCACAACATTATAATGAATACTGTAAAACCACAAACACATAATGGATAATGTAAAACCACAATAACATAATGCATACTGTAAAACCACAACAACATGATGAATACTGTAAAACCACAATAACAAAATGAATACTGTAAAACCACAACAACATAATGAATACTGTAAAACCACAATAACATAATGAATACTGTAAAACCACAACAACATAATGAATACTGTAAAACCAAAATAACATAATGAATACAGTAAAACCACAACAACATAATGAATACTGTAAAACCACAATAACAAAATGAATACTGTAAAACCACAACAACATAATGAATACTGTAAAACCACAACAACATAATGAATACTGTAAAACCACAATAACATAATGAATACTGTAAAACCACAACAACATAATGAATATTGTAAAACCACAATAACATAATGAATACTGTAAAACCACAACAATATAATGTAGAATGTAAAACCACAATAACATAATGCATACTGTAAAACCACAACAACATAATGAATACTGTAAAACCACAATAACAAAATGAATACTGTAAAACCAAAACAACATAATGAATACTGTAAAACCATAATAACATAATGAATAATGTAAAACCACAACAACATAATCAATACTGTAAAACCACAAGAATATAATGAAGACTGTAAAACCACAATAACATAATGAATTCTGTAAAACCATAATAACATAATTAAGACTGTAAAACGACAATAACATAAAGGATACTGTAAAACAACAACAAAATAATGAATATTGTAAAACCACAACAACATAATGAATACTGTAAAACCACAACAATATAATGAAGACTGTAAAATCACAATATTATAATAAATACTGTAAAACCAAAATAACATAATGAAGACTGTAAAACCAAAATAACATAATGAATGCTGTAAAACCACAATAACATAATGAATACTGTAAAACCACAATGACAGAATGGATACTGTAAAACCACAGTAACATAATGAATACTGTAAAACCACAACAACATAATGAAGACTGTAAAACCACAATAACATAATGGATACTGTAAAACCACAATAACATAATGAAGTCTGTAAAACCACAACAACATAATGAATACTGGAAAACCACAACAACATAATGAATACTGTAAAGCACAACAACATAATGAATACTGTAAAACCACAATAACATAATGAATACTGTAAAACCACAACAACATAATGAATACTGTAAAGCACAACAACATAATGAATACTGTAAAACCACAATAACATAATGAATACTGTAAAACCACAACAATATAATGAAGACTGTAAAAGCACAACAACATAATGAATACTGTAAAACCACAACAACATAATGAATACTGTAAAACCACAATAACATAATGAATACTGTAAAACCACAATAACATAATGGATACTGTAAAACCACAACAACATATAGAATACTGTAAAACCACAATAACATAATGAATAATGTAAAACCACAACAACATAATGAATACTGTAAAACCACAACAATATAATGAAGACTGTAAAACCACAATAACATAATGAATACTGTAAAACCACTATAACATAATGAATATTGTAAAACCACAATAACATAATGAATACTTTAAAACCACAATAACATAATGAATACTGTAAAACCACAATAACATAATGAATACTGTAAAACCACAATAACATAATGAATACTGTAAAACCACAACAAGATAATGAAGACTGTAAAACAACAATAACATAATGGATACTGTAAAACCACAATAACATAATGAAGAATGTAAAACCACAACAACATAATAAATACTGTAAAACCACAACAACATAATGAATAGTGTAAAACCACAATAACATAATGAATACTGTAAAACCACAACAACATAATGAATACTGTAATACCACAATAACATAATGAAGACTGTAAAACCACAACAACATAATGAAGACTTTAAAACCACAATAACATAATGGATACTGTAAAACCACAATAACATAATGAATATTGTAAAACCACAACAACATGATGAATACTGTAAATCCACAACAACATAATGAATACTGTAAAACCACAACAAGATAATGAATACTGTAAAACCACAACAATATAATGAAGACTGTAAAACCACAATAACAGAATGAATACTGTAAAACCACAACAACATAATGAATACTGTAAAACCACAATAACATAATGAATACTGTAAAACCACAACAACATAATGAAAACTGTAAAACCACAACAATATAATGAAGACTATAAAACCACAATAACATAATGAATACTGTCAAACCACAACAACATAATGAATACTGTAAAACCACAACAACATAATGAATACTGTAAAACCACAACAGCATAATGAATACTGTAAAACCACAATAACATAATAAATACTGTAAAACCACAACAACATAATGAATACTGTAAAACCACAACAACATAATGAATACTGTAAAACCACAACAACATAATGAAAACTGTAAAACCACAACAACATAATGAATACTGTAAAACCACAATAACATAATGAATACTATAAAACAACAATAACATAATGAATACTGTAAAACCACAACAACATAATGAATACTGTAAAACCAGAACAACATAATGAATACTGTAAAACCACAACAACATAATGAAAACTGTAAAACCACAACAACATAATGAATACTGTAAAACCACAATAACATGATGAATACTGCAAAACCACAATAACATAATGAATACTGCAAAACCACAATAACATAATGAAGACTCAAAAATCACAATAACATAATGAATACTGTTAAACCACAACAACATAATGAATACTGTAAAACCACAAACACATAATAAAGACTGTAAAACCACAAACACATAATGAATACTGTAAAACCACAATACTATAATGAATACAGTAAAACCACAAACACATAATGGATATTGTAAAACCACAATAACATAATGCATACTGTAAAACCACAACAACATAATGAACACTGTCAAACCACAATAACAAAGTGAATACTGTAAAACCACAACAACATAATGAATACTGTAAAACCACAATAACATAATTAAGACTCTAAAATCACAATAACATAATGAATACTGTTAAACCACAACAACATAATGAATAATGTAAAACCACAAACACATAATAAAGACTGTAAAACCACAAACACATAATGAATACTGTAAAACCACAATATTATAATGAATACTGTAAAACCACAAACACTTAATGGATACTGTAAAGCCACAATAACATAATGCATACTGTGAAACCACAACAACATAATGAATACTGTAAAACCACAATAACATAATGAACACTGTAAAACCACAACAACATAATGAATACTGTAAAACCACAATAACCTAATGAATACTGTAAAACCACAACAACATAATGAATACTGTAAAACCACAACAACGTAAAGAAGACTGTAAAACCACAATAACATAATGAATACTGTAAAACCACAACAACATAATGAATACTGTAAAACCACAATAACATAATGAATACTGTAAAACCACAACAACATAATGAATACTGTAAAACCACAACAACATCATGAATACTGTAAAACCACAATAACATAATGAATACTGTAAAACCACAATGACATAATGGATACTGTAAAACCACAATAACATAATGAATACTGCAAAACCACAATAACATAATAAATACTGCAAAACCACAATAACATAATGCATACTGTGAAACCACAACAACATAATGAATACTGTAAAACCACAATAACAAAATGAATACTGTAAAACCAAAACAACATAATGAATACTGTAAAACCATAATAACTTAACGAATAATGTAAAACCACAACAACATAATGAATACTGTAAAACCACAACAATATAATGAAGACTGTAAAACAACAATAACATAATGAATACTGTAAAACAACAATAACATAATGAAGAATGTAAAACCACAATAAAATAATGGATACTGTAAAACCACAACAACATAATGAATATTGTAAAACCACAATAACATAATGAATACTTTAAAGCCACAACAATATAATGAAGACTGTAAGACCACAATATTATAATGAATACTGTAAAACCAAAATAACATAATGAAGACTGTAAAACCACAATAACATAATGAATGCTGTAAAACCACAATAACATAATGAATACTGTAAAACCACAATAACAGAATGGATACTTTAAAACCACAGTAACATAATGAATACTGTAAAACCACAACAACATAATGAAGACTGTAAAACCACAATAACATAATGGATACTGTAAAACCACAACAACATAATGAAGACTGTAAAACCACATCAACATAATGAATACTGTAAAATCACAATAACATAATGAATACTGTAAAACCACAACAACATAATGAATACTGTAAAACCACAACAACATAATGAATACTGTAAAACCACAACAACATAATGAATACTGTAAAACCACAACAACATAATGAATACTGTAAAACCACAACAACATAATGAATACTGTCAAACCACAATAACATAATGAATACTGTCAAACCACAACAACATAATGAATACTGTAAAACCACAACAACATAATGAATACTGTAAAACCACCACAACATAATGAATACTGTAAAACCACAATAACATAATAAATACTGTAAAACCACAACAACATAATGAATACTGTAAAACCACAACAACATAATGAATACTGTAAAACCACAACAACATAATGAAAACTGTAAAACCACAACAACATAATGAATACTGTAAAACCACAATAACATAATGAATACTATAAAACAACAATAACATAATGAATACTGTAAAACCACAACAACATAATGAATACTGTAAAACCAGAACAACATAATGAATACTGTAAAACCACAACAACATAATGAAAACTGTGAAACCACAACAACATAATGAATACTGTAAAACCACAATAACATAATGAATACTGCAAAACCACAATAACATAATGAATACTGCAAAACCACAATAACATAATGAAGACTCTAAAATCACAATAACATAATGAATACTGTTAAACCACAACAACATAATGAATACTGTAAAACCACAAAAACATAATAAAGACTGTAAAACCACAAACACATAATGAATACTGTAAAACCACAATATTATAATGAATACAGTAAAACCACAAACACATAATGGATACTGTAAAACCACAATAACATAATGCATACTGTAAAACCACAACAACATAATGAACACTGTAAAACCACAATAACAAAATGAATACTGTAAAACCACAACAACATAATGAATACTGTAAAACCACAATAACATAATTAAGACTCTAAAATCACAATAACATAATGAATACTGTTAAACCACAACAACATAATGAATAATGTAAAACCACAAACACATAATAAAGACTGTAAAACCACAAACACATAATGAATACTGTAAAACCACAATATTATAATGAATACTGTAAAACCACAAACACATAATGGATACTGTAAAGCCACAATAACATAATGCATACTGTAAAACCACAATAACATAATGAATACTGTAAAACCACAATAACATAATGAACACTGTAAAACCACAACAACATAATGAATACTGTAAAACCACAATAACCTAATGAATACTGTAAAACCACAACAACATAATGAATACTGTAAAACCACAACAATATAATGAAGACTGTAAAACCACAATAACATAATGAATACTGTAAAACCACAACAACATAATGAATACTGTAAAACCACAATAACATAATGAATACTGTAAAACCACAACAACATAATGAATACTGTAAAACAACAACAACATAATGGATACTGTAAAACCACAATAACATAATGAATACTGTAAAACCACAATGACATAATGGATACTGTAAAACCACAATAACATAATGAATACTGCAAAACCACAATAACATAATGAATACTGCAAAACCACAATAACATAATGCATACTATAAAACCACAACAACATAATGAATACTGTAAAACCACAATAACAAAATGAATACTGTAAAACCGAAACAACATAATGAATACTGTAAAACCAAAATAACATAACGAATAATGTAAAACCACAACAACATAATGAATGCTGTAAAACCACAACAATATAATGAAGACTGTAAAACAATAATAACATAATGAATACTGTAAAACCACAATAACATAATAATGACTGTAAAACCACAATAAAATAATGGATACTGTAAAACCACAACAACATAATGAATATTGTAAAACCACAATAACATAATGAATACTTTAAAGCCACAACAATATAATGAAGACTGTAAGACCACAATATTATAATGAATACTGTAAAACCAAAATAACATAATGAAGACTGTAAAACCACAATAACATAATGAATGCTGTAAAACCACAATAACATAATGAATACTGTAAAACCACAATAACAGAATGGATACTGTAAAACCACAGTAACATAATGAATACTGTAAAACCACAACAACATAATGAAGACTGTAAAACCACAATAACATAATGGATACTGTAAAACCACAACAACATAATGAAGACTGTAAAACCACATGAACATAATGAATACTGTAAAACCACAATAACATAATGAATACTGTAAAACCAGAACAACATAATGAATACTGTAAAACCACAACAACATAATGAATACTGGAAAACCACAACAACATAATGAATACTGTAAAACCACAACAACATAATGAATACTGTAAAACCACAATAACATAATGAATACTTTAAAACCACAACAACATAATGAGTACTGTAAAACCAGAACAACATAATGAATATTGTAAAACCACAACAACATAATGAATACTGTAAAACCACAACAACATAATGAATACTGTAAAACCACAATAACATAATGAGTACTGTAAATCCAAAATGACATAATGGATACTGTAAAACCACAATAACATAATGAATACTGCAAAACCACAATAACATAATGAATACTGCAAAATCACAATAATATAATGAAGACTCTAAAATCACTATAACATAATGAATACTGTTAAACCACAACAACATAATGAATACTGTAAAACCACAAACACATAATAAAGACTGTAAAACCACAAACACATAATGAATACTGTAAAACCACAACATTATAATGAATACTGTAAAACCACAAACACATAATGGATAATGTAAAACCACAATAACATAATGCATACTGTAAAACCACAACAACATGATGAATACTGTAAAACCACAAGAACAAAATGAATACTGTAAAACCACAACAACATAATGAATACTGTAAAACCACAATAACATAATGAATACTGTAAAACCACAACAACATAATGAATACTGTAAAACCACAATAACATAATGAATAGTGTAAAACGACAACAACATAATGAATACTGTAAAACCACAACAATATAATGAAGACTGTAAAACCACAATAACATAATGAATACTGTAAAACCAAAATAACATAATGAATACAGTAAAACCACAACAACGTAATGAATACTGTAAAACCACAATAACAAAATGAATACTGTAAAACCACAACAACATAATGAATACTGTAAAACCACAACAACATAATGAATACTGTAAAACCACAATAACATAATGAATACTGTAAAACCACAACAACATAATGAATATTGTAAAACCACAATAACATAATGAATACTGTAAAACCACAACAATATAATGTAGAATGTAAAACCACAATAACATAATGCATACTGTAAAACCACAACAACATAATGAATACTGTAAAACCACAATAACAAAATGAATACTGTAAAACCAAAACAGCATAATGAATACTGTAAAACCATAATAACATAATGAATAATGTAAAACCACAACAACATAATCAATACTGTAAAACCACAACAATATAATGAAGACTGTAAAACCACAATAACATAATGAATTCTGTAAAACCATAATAACATAATTAAGACTGTAAAACGACAATAACATAAAGGATACTGTAAAACAACAACAACATAATGAATATTGTAAAACCACAACAACATAATGAATACTGTAAAACCACAACAATATAATGAAGACTGTAAAATCACAATATTATAATAAATACTGTAAAACCAAAATAACATAATGAAGACTGTAAAATCAAAATAACATAATGAATGCTGTAAAACCACAATAACATAATGAATACTGTAAAACCACAACAACATAATGAAGACTGTAAAACCACAATAACATAATGGATACTGTAAAACCACAATAACATAATGAAGTCTGTAAAACCACAACAACATAATGAATACTGGAAAACCACAACAACATAATGAATAGTTTAAAACCACAATAACATAATGAATATTGTAAAACCACAACAACATAATGAATACTGTAAAGCACAACAACATAATGAATACTGTAAAACCACAATAACATAATGAATACTGTAAAACCACAACAATATAATGAAGACTGTAAAACCACATCAACATAATGAATACTGTAAAACCACAACAACATAATGAATACTGTAAAACCACAATAACATAATGAATACTGTAAAACCACAATAACATAATGGATACTGTAAAACCACAACAACATATAGAATACTGTAAAACCACAATAACATAATGAATAATGTAAAACCACAACAACATAATGAATACTGTAAAACCACAACAATATAATGAAGACTGTAAAACCACAATAACATAATGAATACTGTAAAACCACTATAACATAATGAATATTGTAAAACCACAATAACATAATGAATACTTTAAAACCACAATAACATAATGAATACTGTAAAACCACAATAACATAATGAATACTGTAAAACCACAATAACATAATGAATACTGTAAAACCACAACAAGATAATGAAGACTGTAAAACCACAATAACATAATGGATACTGTCAAACCACAATAACATAATGAAGACTGTAAAACCACAACAACATAATAAATACTGTAAAACCACAACAACATAATGAATAGTGTAAAACCACAATAACATAATGAATACTGTAAAACCACAACAACATAATGAATACTGTAATACCACAATAACATAATGAAGACTGTAAAACCACAACAACATAATGAAGACTTTAAAACCACAATAACATAATGGATACTGTAAAACCAGAATAACATAATGAATATTGTAAAACCACAACAACATGATGAATTCTGTAAATCCACAACAACATAATGAATACTGTAAAACCACAACAACATAATGAATACTGTAAAACCACAACAATATAATGAAGACTGTAAAACCACAATAACAGAATGAATACTGTAAAACCACAACAACATAATGAATACTGTAAAACCACAATAACATAATGAATACTGTAAAACCACAACAACATAATGAAAACTGTAAAACCACAACAATATAATGAAGATTGTAAAACCACAATAACATAATGAATACTGTCAAACCATAACAACATAATGAATACTGTAAAACCACAACAACATAATGAATACTGAAAAACCACAACAGCATAATGAATACTGTAAAACCACAATAACATAATAAATACTGTAAAACCACAACAACATAATGAATACTGTAAAACCACAACAACATAATGAATACTGTAAAACCACAACAACATAATGAAAACTGTAAAACCACAACAACATAATGAATACTGTAAAACCACAATAACATAATGAATACTATAAAACAACAATAACATAATGAATACTGTAAAACCACAACAACATAATGAATACTGTAAAACCAGAACAACATAATGAATACTGTAAAACCACAACAACATAATGAAAACTGTAAAACCACAACAACATAATGAATACTGTAAAACCACAATAACATGATGAATACTGCAAAACCACAATAACATAATGAATACTGCAAAACCACAATAACATAATGAAGACTCTAAAATCACAATAACATAATGAATACTGTTAAACCACAACAACATAATGAATACTGTAAAACCACAAACACATAATAAAGACTGTAAAACCACAAACACATAATGAATACTGTAAAACCAAAATACTATAATGAATACAGTAAAACCACAAACACATAATGGATATTGTAAAACCACAATAACATAATGCATACTGTAAAACCACAACAACATAATGAACACTGTAAAACCACAATAACAAAGTGAATACTGTAAAACCACAACAACATAATGAATACTGTAAAACCACAATAACATAATTAAGACTCTAAAATCACAATAACATAATGAATACTGTTAAACCACAACAACATAATGAATAATGTAAAACCACAAACACATAATAAAGACTGTAAAACCACAAACACATAATGAATACTGTAAAACCACAATATTATAATGAATACTGTAAAACCACAAACACTTAATGGATACTGTAAAGCCACAATAACATAATGCATACTGTGAAACCACAACAACATAATGAATACTGTAAAACCACAATAACATAATGAACACTGTAAAACCACAACAACATAATGAATACTGTAAAACCACAATAACCTAATGAATACTGTAAAACCACAACAACATAATGAATACTGTAAAACCACAACAACGTAAAGAAGACTGTAAAACCACAATAACATAATGAATACTGTAAAACCACAACAACATAATGAATACTGTAAAACCACAATAACATAATGAATACTGTAAAACCACAACAACATAATGAATACTGTAAAACCACAACAACATCATGAATACTGTAAAACCACAATAACATAATGAATACTGTAAAACCACAATGACATAATGGATACTGTAAAACCACAATAACATAATGAATACTGCAAAACCACAATAACATAATAAATACTGCAAAACCACAATAACATAATGCATACTGTGAAACCACAACAACATAATGAATACTGTAAAACCACAATAACAAAATGAATACTGTAAAACCAAAACAACATAATGAATACTGTAAAACCATAATAACATAACAAATAATGTAAAACCACAACAACATAATGAATACTGTAAAACCACAACAATATAATGAAGACTGTAAAACAACAATAACATAATGAATACTGTAAAACAACAATAACATAATGAAGACTGTAAAACCACAATAAAATAATGGATACTGTAAAACCACAACAACATAATGAATATTGTAAAACCACAATAACATAATGAATACTTTAAAGCCACAACAATATAATGAAGACTGTAAGACCACAATATTATAATGAATACTGTAAAACCAAAATAACATAATGAAGACTGTAAAACCACAATAACATAATGAATGCTGTAAAACCACAATAACATAATGAATACTGTAAAACCACAATAACAGAATGGATACTGTAAAACCACAGTAACATAATGAATACTGTAAAACCACAACAACATAATGAAGACTGTAAAACCACAACAACATAATGGATACTGTAAAACCACAACAACATAATGAAGACTGTAAAACCACATCAACATAATGAATACTGTAAAATCACAATAACATAATGAATACTGTAAAACCACAACAACATAATGAATACTGTAAAACCACAATAACATAATGAATACTGTAAAACCACAACAACATAATGAATACTGTAAAACCACAACAACATAATGAATACTGTAAAACCACAACAACATAATGAATACTGTAAAACCACAATAACATAATGAATACTGTAAAACTACAACAACATAATGAATACTGTAAAACCAGAACAACATAATGAATATTGTAAAACCACAACAATGTAATGAATACTGTATAACAACAACAACAACATAATAAATACTGTAAAACCACAATAACATAATGAATATTGTAAAACCACAATGACATAATGGATACTGTAAAACCACAATAACATAATGAATACTGCAAAACCACAATAACATAATGAATACTGCAAAAACACTATAACATAATGAATACTGTTAAACCACAACAACATAATGAATACTGTAAAACCACAATAACATAATGAATACTGTTAAACCACAACAACATAATGAATACTGTAAAACCACAATAACATAATGAATACTGTAAAACCACAATAACAGAATGGATACTGCAAAACCACAGTAACATAATGAATACTGTAAAACCACAACAACATAATGAAGACTGTAAAACCACAATAACAAAATGAATACTGTAGAACCACAACAACATAATGAATACTGTAAAACCACAACAACATAATGAATACTGTAAAACCACAATAACATAATGTATGCTGTAAAACCACAACAACATAATGAATATTGTAAAACCACAATAACATAATGAATACTGTAAAACCACAACAATGTAATGTAGAATGTAAAACCACAATAACATAATGAATACTGTAAAACCAAAATAACAAAATGAATACTGTAAAACCAAAACAACATAATGAATACTGTAAAACCATAATAACATAATGAATAATGTAAAACCACAACAACATAATGAATACTGTAAAACCACAACAATATAATGAAGACTGTAAAACAACAATAACATAATGAATACTGTAAAACCACAACAACATAATGAATACTGTAAAACCAAAATAACAAAATGAATACTGTAAAACCAAAACAACATAATGAATACTGTAAAACCATAATAACATAATGAATAATGTAAAACCACAACAACATAATGAATACTGTAAAACCACAACAATATAATGAAGACTGTAAAACAACAATAACATAATGAATACTGTAAAACCACAATAAGATAATGAAGACTGTAAAACCACAATAAAATAATGGATTTTGTAAAACCACAACAACATAATGAATATTGTAAAACCATAATAACATAATGAATACTTTAAAGCCACAACAATATAATGAAGACTGTAAAACCACAATATTATAATGAATACTGTAAAACCAAAATAACATAATGAAGACTGTAAAACCACAATAACATAATGAATGCTGTAAAACCACAATAACATAATGAATACTGTAAAACCACAATAACAGAATGGATACTGCAAAACCACAGTAACATAATGAATACTGTAAAACCACAACAACATAATGAAGACTGTAAAACCACAACAACATAATGAATACTGTAAAACCACAATAACATAATGAATACTGTAAAACCACAATAACATAATGGATACTGTAAAACCACAACAACATATAGAATACTGTAAAACCACAATAACATAATGAATAATGTAAAACCACAACAACATAATGAATACTGTAAAACCACAACAATATAATGAAGACTGTAAAACCACAATAACATAATGAATACTGTAAAAACACTATAACATAATGAATATTGTAAAACCACAATAACATAATGAATACTTTAAAACCACAATAACATAATGAATACTGGAAAACCACAATAACATAATGAATACTGTAAAACCACAATAACATAATGAATACTGTAAAACCACAACAAGATAATGAAGACTGTAAAACCACAATAACATAATGGATACTGTAAAACCACAATAACATAATGAAGACTGTAAAACCACAACAACATAATAAATACTGTAAAACCACAACAACATAATGAATAGTGTAAAACCACAATAACATAATGAATACTGTAAAACCACAACAACATAATGAATACTGTAATACCACAATAACATAATGAAGACTGTAAAACCACAACAACATAATGAAGACTTTAAAACCACAATAACATAATGGATACTGTAAAACCACAATAACATAATGAATATTGTAAAACCACAACAACATGATGAATACTGTAAATCCACAACAACATAATGAATACTGTAAAACCACAACAACATAATGAATACTGTAAAACCACAACAATATAATGAAGACTGTAAAACCACAATAACAGAATGAATACTGTAAAACCACAACAACATAATGAATACTGTAAAACCACAATAACATAATGAATACTGTAAAACCACAACAACATAATGAAAACTGTAAAACCACAACAATATAATGAAGACTGTAAAACCACAATAACATAATGAATACTGTCAAACCACAACAACATAATGAATACTGTAAAACCACAACAACATAATGAATACTGTAAAACCACAACAGCATAATGAATACTGTAAAACCACAATAACATAATAAATACTGTAAAACCACAACAACATAATGAATACTGTAAAACCACAACAACATAATGAATACTGTAAAACCACAACAACATAATGAAAACTGTAAAACCACAACAACATAATGAATACTGTAAAACCACAATAACATAATGAATACTATAAAACAACAATAACATAATGAATACTGTAAAACCACAACAACATAATGAATACTGTAAAACCAGAACAACATAATGAATACTGTAAAACCACAATAACATAATGAAAACTGTAAAACCACAACAACATAATGAATACTGTAAAACCACAATAACATGATGAATACTGCAAAACCACAATAACATAATGAATACTGCAAAACCACAATAACATAATGAAGACTCTAAAATCACAATAACATAATGAATACTGTTAAACCACAACAACATAATGAATACTGTAAAACCACAAACACATAATAAAGACTGTAAAACCACAAACACATAATAAATACTGTAAAACCACAATACTATAATGAATACAGTAAAACCACAAACACATAATGGATATTGTAAAACCACAATAACATAATGCATACTGTAAAACCACAACAACATAATGAACACTGTAAAACCACAATAACAAAGTGAATACTGTAAAACCACAACAACATAATGAATACTGTAAAACCACAATAACATAATTAAGACTCTAAAATCACAATAACATAATGAATACTGTTAAACCACAACAACATAATGAATAATGTAAAACCACAAACACATAATAAAGACTGTAAAACCACAAACACATAATGAATACTGTAAAACCACAATATTATAATGAATACTGTAAAACCACAAACACTTAATGGATACTGTAAAGCCACAATAACATAATGCATACTGTGAAACCACAACAACATAATGAATACTGTAAAACCACAATAACATAATGAACACTGTAAAACCACAACAACATAATGAATACTGTAAAACCACAATAACCTAATGAATACTGTAAAACCACAACAACATAATGAATACTGTAAAACCACAACAACGTAAAGAAGACTGTAAAACCACAATAACATAATGAATACTGTAAAACCACAACAACATAATGAATACTGTAAAACCACAATAACATAATGAATACTGTAAAACCACAACAACATAATGAATACTGTAAAACCACAACAATATCATGAATACTGTAAAACCACAATAACATAATGAATACTGTAAAACCACAATGACATAATGGATACTGTAAAACCACAATAACATAATGAATACTGCAAAACCACAATAACATAATAAATACTGCAAAACCACAATAACATAATGCATACTGTGAAACCACAACAACATAATGAACACTGTAAAACCACAATAACAAAATGAATACTGTAAAACCAAAACAACATAATGAATAGTGTAAAACCATAATAACATAACGAATAATGTAAAACCACAACAACATAATGAATACTGTAAAACCACAACAATATAATGAAGACTGTAAAACAACAATAACATAATGAATACTGTAAAACAACAATAACATAATGAAGACTGTAAAACCACAATAAAATAATGGATACTGTAAAACCACAACAACATAATGAATATTGTAAAACCACAATAACATAATGAATACTTTAAAGCCACAACAATATAATGAAGACTGTAAGACCACAATATTATAATGAATACTGTAAAACCAAAATAACATAATGAAGACTGTAAAACCACAATAACACAATGAATGCTGTAAAACCACAATAACATAATGAATACTGTAAAACCACAATAACTGAATGGATACTGTAAAACCACAGTAACATAATGAATACTGTAAAACCACAACAACATAATGAAGACTGTAAAACCACAACAACATAATGGATACTGTAAAACCACAACAACATAATGAAGACTGTAAAACCAAATCAACATAATGAATACTGTAAAATCACAATAACATAATGAATACTATAAAACCACAACAACATAATGAATACTGTAAAACCACAACAACATAATGAATACTGTAAAACCACAACAACATAATGAATACTGTAAAACCACAACAACATAATGAATACTGTAAAACCACAACAACATAATGAATACTGTAAAACCACAATAACATAATGAATACTGTAAAACTACAACAACATAATGAATACTGTAAAACCAGAACAACATAATGAATATTGTAAAACCACAACAATGTAATGAATACTGTAAAACAACAACAACAACATAATAAATACTGTAAAACCACAATAACATAATGAATATTGTAAAACCACAATGACATAATGGATACTGTAAAACCACAATAACATAATGAATACTGCAAAACCACAATAACATAATGAATACTGCAAAATCACTATAACATAATGAATACTGTTAAACCACAACAACATAATGAATACTGTAAAACCACAATAACATAATGAATACTGTTAAACCACAACAACATAATGAATACTGTAAAACCACAATAACATAATGAATACTGTAAAACCACAATAACAGAATGGATACTGCAAAACCACAGTAACATAATGAATACTGTAAAACCACAACAACATAATGAAGACTGTAAAACCACAATAACAAAATGAATACTGTAGAACCACAACAACATAATGAATACTGTAAAACCACAACAACATAATGAATACTGTAAAACCACAATAACATAATGAATGCTGTAAAACCACAACAACATAATGAATATTGTAAAACCACAATAACATAATGAATACTGTAAAACCACAACAATATAATGTAGAATGTAAAACCACAATAACATAATGCATACTGTAAAACCACAACAACATAATGAATACTGTAAAACCAAAATAACAAAATGAATACTGTAAAACCAAAACAACATAATGAATACTGTAAAACCATAATAACATAATGAATAATGTAAAACCACAACAACATAATGAATACTGTAAAACCACAACAATATAATAAAGACTGTAAAACAACAATAACATAATGAATACTGTAAAACCACAATAACATAATGAAGACTGTAAAACCACAATAAAATAATGGATTTTGTAAAACCACAACAACATAATGAATATTGTAAAACCACAATAACATAATGAATACTTTAAAGCCACAACAATATAATGAAGACTGTAAAACCACAATATTATAATGAATACTGTAAAACCAAAATAACATAATGAAGACTGTAAAACCACAATAACATAATGAATGCTGTAAAACCACAATAACATAATGAATACTGTAAAACCACAATAACAGAATGGATACTGCAAAACCACAGTAACATAATGAATACTGTAAAACCACAACAACATAATGAAGACTGTAAAACCACAATAACATAATGGATACTGTAAAACCACAACAACATAATGAAGACTGTAAAACCACAACAACATAATGAATACTGTAAAACCACAACAACATAATGAATAGCTTAAAACCACAATAACATAATGAATATTGTAAAACCACAACAACATAACGAATACTGTAAAGCACAACAATATAATGAATACTGTAAAACCACAAAAACATAATGAATACTGTAAAACCACAACAATATAATGAAGACTGTAAAACCACAACAACATAATGAATACTGTAAAACCACAACAACATAATGAATACTGTAAAACCACAATAACATAATGCATACTGTAAAATGACAATAAGATAATGAATACTGTAAAACCACAATAACATAATGGATACTGTAAAACCACAATAACATAATGAATACTGTAAAACCACAATAACATAATGATTACTGTGAAACCACAATAACATGATGAATACTGTAAAACCACAACAACATAATGAATACTGTAAAACCACAACAACATAATGAATACTGTAAAACCAAAACAACATAAAAAATGCTGTAAAGCCACAACAACATAATGAATACTGTAAAATCACAATAACATAATGAATACTGTAAAACCACAACAACATAATGAATACTGTAAAGGGACAACAACATAATGAATACTGTAAAATCACAATAAGAAAATGAATACTGTAAAACCACAGCAACATAGTGAATACTGTAAAACCACAATAACATAATGAATACTGTAAAACCACAACAACATAATGAATACTGTGAAACCACAATAACATAATGAATAATGTAAAACCACAACAATATAATGAATACTCTTAAACCACAACAATATAATGAAGACTGTAAAACCACAATAACATAACGCATACTGTAAAACCACAATAACATAATGAAGACTGTAAAACCACAATAACATAATGGATACTGTAAAACCACAACAACATAAAGAATATTGTAAAATCACAATAACATAATGAATACTGTAAAACCACAACAATATAATGTAGAGTGTAAAACCACAATTTTATAATGTATACTGGAAAACCACAACAATATAATGAAGAATGTAAAACCACAATAACATAATGTATACTGTAAAACCACAACAACATAATGAATACTGTAAAACCACAATAACATAATGAATAATGTAAAACCACAACAACATAATTAATACTGTAAACCACAACAATATAATGAAGACTGTAAAACTACAATAACATAATGAGTACTGTAAAACCACAATAACATAATGAAGACTGTAAAACCACAATAACATAATGGATACTGTAAAACCACAACAACATAATGAATATTGTAAAACCACAATAACATAATGAATACTATAAAACCACAACAATATAATGAAGAATGTAAAACCACAATAACATTATGCATACTGTAAAACCACAACAACATAATGAATACTGTAAAACCACAATAACAAAATGAATGCTGTGAAACCACAACAACATAATGAATACTGTAAAACCAGAATAACATAATGAATAATGTAAAACCACAACAACATAATGAATACTGTAAAACCACAACAATCTAATGAAGACTGTAAAACCACAATAACATAATGAATTCTGTAAAACCACAATAACATAATGAAGACTGTAAAACCACAATAACATAATGGATACTGTAAAATAACAACAACATAATGAATATTGTAAAACCACAACAACATAATGAATACTGTAAAACCACAACAATATAATGAAGACTGTAAAACCACAATATTATAATAAATACTGTAAAACCAAAATAACATAATGAAGACTGTAAAACCACAATAACATAATGAATGCTGTAAAACCACAATAACATAATGAATACTGTAAAACCACAATAACAGAATGGATACTGTAAAACCACAGTAACATAATGAATACTGTAAAACCACAACAACATAATGAAGACTGTAAAACCACAATAACATAATGGATACTGTAAAACCACAATAACATAATGAAGACTGTAAAACCACAACAACATAATGAATACTGTAAAACCACAACAACATAATGAATAGTTTAAAACCACAATAACATAATGAATATTGTAAAACCACAACAACATAATGAATACTGTAAAGCACAACAACATAATGAATACTGTAAAACCACAAGAACATAATGAATACTGTAAAACCACAACAATATAATGAAGACTGTAAAATCACAACAACATAATGAATACTGTAAAACCACAACAACATAATGAATACTGTAAAACCACAATAACATAATGAATACTGTAAAACCACAATAACATAATGGATACTGTAAAACCACAACAACATAAAGAATACTGTAAAACCACAATAACATAATGAATAATGTAAAACCACAACAACATAATGAATACTGTAAAACCACAACAATATAATGAAGACTGTAAAACCACAATAACATAATGAATACTGTAAAACCACTATAACATAATGAATATTGTAAAACCACAATAACATAATGAATACTTTAAAACCACAATAACATAATGAATACTGTAAAACCACAATAACATAATGAATACTGTAAAACCACAATAACATAATGAATACTGTAAAACCACAACAAGATAATGAAGACTGTAAAACCACAATAACATAATGGATACTGTAAAACCACAATAACATAATGAAGACTGTAAAACCACAACAACATAATGAATACTGTAAAACCACAACAACATAATGAATAGTGTAAAACCACAATAACATAATGAATACTGTAAAACCACAACAACATAATGAATACTGTAAAACCACAATAACATAATGAAGACTGTAAAACCACAACAACATAATGCATACTGTAAAACCACAATAACATAATGGATACTGTAAAACCACAATAACATAATGAATATTGTAAAACCACAACAACATGATGAATACTGTAAATCCACAACAACATAATGAATACTGTAAAACCACAATAACATAATGAATACTGTAAAAACACAACAACATAATGAAGACTGTAAAACCACAACAACATAATGAATACTGTAAAACCACAACAACATAATGAATACTGTAAAACCACAATAACATAATGAATACTGTAAAACCACAATAACATAATGAATACTGTAAAACCACAATAACATAATGGATACTGTAAAACCACAATAACATAATGAATACTGTAAAACCACAATAACATAATGAATACTGTAAAACCACATTAACATGATGAATACTGTAAAACCACAACAACATATTGAATACTGTAAAACCAATACAACATAATGAATACTGTAAAACCACAACAACATAATGAATATTGTAAAGCCACAACAACATAATGAATACTGTAAAACCACAATAACATAATGAATACTGTAAAACCACAAAAACATAATGAATACTGTAAAACCACAATAACAAAATGGATACTGTAAAACCACAATAACAAAATGGATACTGTAAAACCACAATAATATAATGAATACTGTAAAACCACAATAACATAATGAAGACTGTAAAACCACAATAACATAATGAAGACTGTGAAACCACAGTAACATAATGAAGACTGTAAAACCACACACAAATAATGAAGACCGTAAAACCACAATAACATAATGAAGACTGTAAAACCACAATAACATAATTAAGACTGTGAAACCACAATAACATGATGAATACTGTAAAACCACACACAAAAAATGAAGACCGTAAAACCACAATAACATAATGAATGCTGTTAAACCACACACAAATAATGAAGACCGTAAAACCACAATAACATAATGAAGACTGTAAAACCACAATAACATAATGAATACTGTAAAACCACAACAACATAATGAATTCTGCAAACCACAACAACATAATGAATACTGTAAAACCACAATAATATAATGGATACTGTAAAACCACAAACACATAATGAATACTGTAAAACCACAATAACATAATGGATACTGTAAAACCACAACAACATAATGAATATTGTAAAGCCACAACAACAGAATGAATACTGTAAAACCACAATAATATAATGGATACTGTAAAACCACAAACACATAATGAATACTGTAAAACCACAATAACATAATGGATACTGTAAAACCACAATAACATAATGAATACTGTAAAACCACAACAACATAATGAATATTGTAAAGCCACAACAACATAATGAATACTGTAAAACCACAATAACATAATGAATACTGTAAAACCACAAAAACATAATGAATACTGTAAAACCACAATAACAAAATGGATACTGTAAAACCACAATAACAAAATGGATACTGTAAACCACAATAAGATAATGAATACTGTAAGACCACAATAACATAATGTAGACTGTAAAACCACAATAACATAATGAAGACTGTGAAACCACAATAACATAATGAAGACTGTAAAACCACACACAAATAATGAAGACCGTAAAACCACAATAACATAATGAAGACTGTAAAACCACAATAACATAATGAATACTGTAAAACCACAATAACATAATGAATACTGTAAAACCACAATAACATAATGGATACTGTAAAACCACAATAACATAATGAATACTGTAAAACCACAATAACATAATGAATACTGTAAAACCACATTAACATGATGAATACTGTAAAACCACAACAACATATTGAATACTGTAAAACCACAACAACATAATGAATACTGTAAAACCACAACAACATAATGAATATTGTAAAGCCACAACAACATAATGAATACTGTAAAACCACAATAACATAATGAATACTGTAAAACCACAAAAACATAATGAATACTGTAAAACCACAATAACAAAATGGATACTGTAAAACCACAATAACAAAATGGATACTGTAAAACCACAATAATATAATGAATACTGTAAAACCACAATAACATAATGAAGACTGTAAAACCACAATAACATAATGAAGACTGTGAAACCACAGTAACATAATGAAGACTGTAAAACCACACACAAATAATGAAGACCGTAAAACCACAATAACATAATGAAGACTGTAAAACCACAATAACATAATTAAGACTGTGAAACCACAATAACATGATGAATACTGTAAAACCACACACAAAAAATGAAGACCGTAAAACCACAATAACATAATGAATGCTGTTAAACCACACACAAATAATGAAGACCGTAAAACCACAATAACATAATGAAGACTGTAAAACCACAATAACATAATGAATACTGTAAAACCACAACAACATAATGAATTCTGCAAACCACAACAACATAATGAATACTGTAAAACCACAATAATATAATGGATACTGTAAAACCACAAACACATAATGAATACTGTAAAACCACAATAACATAATGGATACTGTAAAACCACAACAACATAATGAATATTGTAAAGCCACAACAACAGAATGAATACTGTAAAACCACAATAATATAATGGATACTGTAAAACCACAAACACATAATGAATACTGTAAAACCACAATAACATAATGGATACTGTAAAACCACAATAACATAATGAATACTGTAAAACCACAACAACATAATGAATATTGTAAAGCCACAACAACATAATGAATACTGTAAAACCACAATAACATAATGAATACTGTAAAACCACAAAAACATAATGAATACTGTAAAACCACAATAACAAAATGGATACTGTAAAACCACAATAACAAAATGGATACTGTAAACCACAATAAGATAATGAATACTGTAAGACCACAATAACATAATGTAGACTGTAAAACCACAATAACATAATGAAGACTGTGAAACCACAATAACATAATGAAGACTGTAAAACCACACACAAATAATGAAGACCGTAAAACCACAATAACATAATGAAGACTGTAAAACCACAATAACATAATTAAGACTGTGAAACCACAATAACATGATGAATACTGTAAAACCACACACAAAAAATGAAGACCGTAAAACCACAATAACATAATGAATACTGTTAAACCACACACAAATAATGAAGACCGTAAAACCACAATAACATAATGAAGACTGTAAAACCACAATAACATAATGAATACTGTAAAACCACAACAACATAATGAATTCTGCAAACCACAACAACATAATGAATACTGTAAAACCACAATAATATAATGGATACTGTAAAACCACAAACACATAATGAATACTGTAAAACCACAATAACGTAATGGATACTGTAAAACTACAATAACATAATGAATACTGTAAAACCACAATAACATAATGAATACTATAAAACCACAACAACATAATGAATACTGTAAAACCACAACAACATAATGAATACTGTAAAACCACAATAACATAATGAAGGCTGTAAAACCACAATAACATAATGAATACTGTAAAACCACAAACAAATAATGAATGCTGTAAAACCACAATAACATAATGAATACTGTAAAACCACAATAACATTATGAATACTGTAAAACCACAACAACATAATGAATACCGTAAAATCACAACAACATAATGAATACTGTAAAACCACAACAACATAATGAATACTGTAAAACCACAATAACATAATGGATACTGTAAAACCACAATAATATATTGAATACTTTAAACCACAGTAACTTAATGAATACTGTAAAGCCATAATGACATGATTAGTATTTTAATTGCTTTACATTTTGATGTGTTTCTTTCGAGTTATTCAAGGGTAACTATTTCTCCAAAATTGAGTCGTTTCTAACCACATTTTGCCTCAACGGGTCTTTCTTACTTTTGTGGATTTTATAAAGTTCAATGCAAGTTTTCAGCAAAACTCTCTCTTTTGATGTTCATCCGAGTACTCATTGTCAACGTCCACGTCAAATAGAATCTATGTTGTGGCTTCGACAGAGACAAGGAAATCCTAGAAAATGGGTTACATTATTTGTCTCCCTACGAAGCTATGCCAAATGGAGAGACAAATAAAGTAACCTTGTAAATAGGATGTCCTTGTCTTCGTACAAACACCGACATAAATTAATTCTCTTACCCAATTTTTTCTAGCTAAATTAAAATAACCTGACACCCTTGCAATTTAGTGGGCAGGTTCAAAACATTCTTCATCGTGTGTTATTATCTTTTTCCCATTCTATGTAAAGATCATCAAGTTTTGTACCATTTATGAAAATCTAAATAATTGTCAAAGCAGAATCCCGCTTATAGAAAAGAAAACAAAAATCATGTAAAAATTATAATTATTATGTGTTGGAGGCACTGCGCAGCGAGTGTATCGATCCACGTGCTTTTGTTTATCCCAGTACTGCGCATTAAGTCGAATATGTTGATTAGTGCAATTTTATGACGTGTTGACATTAAGTACACAAGTTATATTCATTAAAAATAGGAACATACAATCATTTGCTATTATTACTGTATTATCACGTTTAGTCAATGGATGCAACATGAAAATGAGGACAAAAAATTATCTTTTATACGGTTAAGTTCATCAGTTCTAATTTGGAAAACGTTCTATGGTAAGCTACGAATCGATGCTGTGCAGTACAATATGGGTATAGTTTTAAAGAAAGCGTGTGGAGACATCAGAAAATTCATAATTCTTGGAAATGTATATTTTCTGTCTGGCAGAGATCAGAATAGTAAGGTTAGCAAAACAGGTAGATTTCTCTGTCGTATGTCAATTGTTGTCCACTTCAAGTAATTATGATTTATAGGCAGTGTTGCAGTGCAATAAATAATAAACTCTTCGTCTTTACTTACTGTACTCTCCCATTACCCCATAGGCAAAAGTGTACATTATCACCAACCATGAATTATATTCTTAAAATTGCAAAGGTGTTGACAATTTTGAATAATCTAACATTTATACGAATCTATAATTCCGTATATTATTTTAATATTTTTATGTTATAAAAGTAGCTCCAGGCCGAGTGTGCGATACGGAATCACAAATTAATCATCTGTGTCGCACACGGATCATTCATGCAGAATTATATGGGCATATAATACAATTATATTTGTAATATTCAACACGATTCCTTGTGAATTCCTATAATATTCAACACGATTCCTTGAGAATTCCTTTAATATTCAACACGATTCCTTGTGAATTCCTTTAATATTCAACACGATTCCTTGTGAATTCCTTTAATATTCAACACGATTCCTTGTGAATTCCTTTAATATTCAACACGATTCCTTGAGAATTTCCTTAACTTTCTTAATTACGGAAACTACTGATGTACTGGTACATTGCCAAAGTACGTTGGTATGTACCACCGAAAAAAGATATCATCGTAAACTAGTATACCTCGCCTCTCTGTAATGGACGATATAACACCCCACATTTATTGTCCTTGTTTTGTATATTAATAAGGGCTTTCATAAAACCTATAAGCCTTCTTGTAAATGTGTTATAATTTTCTCTTATTGGCCAATATATATATATATATATATATATATATATATATATATATATATATATATATATATACAGCATTAGACAGAAACAAACAAACAAACAAACAATAACAAACACAAACATAGAACAGCGAGTAAACAAACAATCAAAAACCTAATTTGCCCCTAACAAAAATCATTCAGTATGTGTCATAACTATCTTTCTGACTAAATGTAGGATAGACGTAACTTTTTACTTAATTGTGTTCATCGGGTTTACAAACAGTGTTCTGATCTACCACTTTATAAAACGCAAATATTTCTCTTGTATTACTGAGTTTAAATGACAAATCGAATTCGAAATTTTCTGAATCCAAATCTATATTTTCTATTTATTATTTTAAAGAATGGTTACAAATTCTTTGCAAAAATAAAACTAAGCCATATTTAATTTCATTATCTCCGCTTCGATGCCAAACTGGTTTGATAGCGTAGAATATGAGTCATTGTGACGTTGTGTGATTATGCTACGTTTAATTTAACTTCTCGTTGTAAGATGAATTCATTCTATTTTAGACCTCTTTTACCCAGATTTGACATTTTTGTGAAAAGTAAAGACCTAACCATTTCTTATAATATAGTGCTATATGGTTGCAATAAAAAAATCCAGTATGTAATTCACTTTTCTTATGATTTAAGTACTGAATCCAGATTTCCATTATTTCAAGTTAGTTACTACTGAAACATGAAACATTGCTAGACTTTCACGGGTGAGTACTACATTGAATCACTGAGTGAAGAGTAAATATTACTCTAAAATCAAGCAATGGTTTAGAACAGTTTTCGTTTGTCTTGAATATATTAATGGCATTCCCGCAGACCAATGACTGATATTGACAGAATCGCCACCACGATGCACGTTAATCTAGCACGTGGCACCATCACTAGTAGTTACCGAGCGAACTTTTGAGGTTCATCAAGCATGGCTTCGCAGTGTTACATATTGTTTGTGTTCTTCCGAATAGACCCAAGTGATTTGATCCTAATTTCTCCAATGGCGCACCTTCGTTTTCTTCTTTGTAAATAAAGACTGACTCGCCTTGGATCTCCACGGGGAATCTTTAACGGTGCGCATATACATGTACATTAGATATCAACCTGATATGTAATACAATAACAGTTGTACGTCGACGTGTAATGTCCGTGCGTGTTGTCAAACTCGAGAAAACTCTCTTACGAGACGTATTACGGATATGGTCTAGGTGACATTGTCCGGAGATTATTCTCTGACGCCCCAAATATTATAGCGGCCCTGACACCACTCACTGGACCAATCGTTTACCCAAGTTGAAGTGCGAGTTGTTAATGATATCATCGCAAGTGCTGCTATAGATCTGTTGAAAATTCTGGGATCGCATTCCTCTTTGTCAATTCGAGATCGACTACAACGTTTCATAACTCGACAACAAAAGGCAGTTACACTTCCTTCATCCAGTGTTTACAATCATTAATGAAACCACTCGAAAACATCTAGCACACACGTCAATGTAGATTCAGTGAATTCAAATCTGATATCACGTTTGTTAGATCATAGCAGCAGAGAATCACATTCTTATTCGTACCGAGCTAGGGACCCCAGGCCATTGAAAATAGAATTACAAGTTCAGGACAGTATGGGGTTTTTCTTCCGAGGATGCCCTTTTGGAAACGAAACACTTGTTACCTACATTCAAACAGCATTAATTAGAACCCTATGTCATGACTGGACTTGTCAACAACTCAGTCATGGACGAAAAAAATCGGAGCAATAGATGGTGCGTTATCTGACTATACGCTTCGCCAGCATAGTTACTGTCGCTCTTGTTCACAGTCGATCGCGAAAATGGCGCATCCAGTAGCAGCATCAATAGATTTATTGGAAAATGTTCTCGGCAAATATTTCTGAGATATATGATTGCAAGGTTATATCAGATCGTTCGTTCAAGAAAGCCTTAAAATCTATAAGGATATATTCATGAAAGTAGGTTTATTTTCGATTGCGAGAAAACCCGGATGGCTCTGCAGAACTGTTCGTGGATGTTTAATATATCAAGGCCGCATACAAAAGGAAAAGGTATTCGACTTCCAAGGACGCCTGGCAATATACTCGCAAGCATAATTCGTAGACTGTGGCGTCAACGTTTACAAATTTTGATATGCTCTTGATGACAAGGTCAGTCAAACATGATCGCAGTGTCTTTACGCGTGATGAACTTCCATCAATGATCTCAGGAACGCAGAAAAGCAAGCTCGTCAACCAGGGTTCAACAACATGTGGTCTCATTCGTGGTAACGCCTTGACATCTTGTGTTCTTTGACTAGTACAGGCTTGCACAACCACGTCAAATTGTTGATTATCTACATAGTGAACAGAGTCTTCTACCACTGTTTCATTCAAATGAAAATGCACGCAGACAGCCAGTACATGGACTTCATGTTGTTGAAATAAAGCATGAACAAATCAACAAGCGCTTACAGATTTTGCATTGTTACATAGAACCAAATCTTTCTAGGATGCGAAACAATTTTTGGCATTTATGGACAAGAAAGAACCTAGCGAACGAACCCACACGACCATTAATAACGTTATTTTGAGGTCGCATGGCCCCATCCAAAACAAACTTAACTGAAATCACTAAAAGTCTGGGGATCAGAGAAGACTCTGATGTGTCGGAGATATTTGTGAATATTGTTGTGAATTTGTGCCACTTTTTGATGAATATCTGCGTCAGAGTGGTTTAATTTACAACCTCGTGTACACAACACAATAATCGACGCGTGGGTTAAATAGAAATTAACCGTTGGAAATATGTACCAAGACAAACTCGACATAAGACATCAGCACCTAGGGATCAACCACATTTATTCGGCCAGGAAAGCAACAGCCTTGATTGATACTTATCAAAGACGCACATGTCCGCTGAACAGTTCTTGGACGAAAACGAGAACCGTCCAAGACACATCGCAAAAGCTTAAACTATGTCGTGTTAGGTGAAGGTTGTTGTTGTTGTTGTTGTTGTAGGGTTTAACGCCATTTTCAGCACATGATAGGCTATACATGGCGGCCAGTATTATTGGTGGAGGAAAACCCGGGAAAACACACAGAAAGAACCACCGACCCACGAGAAGCTACTGGCAAGCTTTCTCACATAACTACATTAGCCGAATCTTAGACTCGAACCCACGCAGACAGATGTGAGATGGCAGTGATCCGTAACGGAGTGTGCTTTAGACCACTCGGCCACTCGGGGCCCCAGTGAAGGTGGTAATAAGCCGTCGGACTACAAAATCACAAGAGAAAAGTATTTCTCTTGACAATATAATCTGTGATTTTGCTTGGCAGTTGGTAACAATGAGGGACCATCACGACGTTTCTAATAATATGGTGACGGTGTTAATTCAGGTACAACACGCAGACGCTATTCCAATCAAGCATTTTTCTCAAATGTCTCAAATAATTCGATTTCAGCACTAGTCATGTTTATATTTGAGTTTTGATTATTGTTAGGTATATTTAATTTATATTGTAGAACTGATCTTTATCATGTGTTATAAATATATTTAATTTATTTTGCATGATTAACCTTTGTCCGTGATTGAGGATAGTGTTTGGTGTGTACCTGCTTTTTGTCAAGTATGTAAGTTATAAATAGGTTGTTTGCTGACATTTCAGCTCAGGGTCTATTTTATTTAACTTAGAATGTTCTGGAAATGAAATTCAGACCTACATCCTGGCCATATTATTGCGTTTAAGCTTTCCGTCAATGTCTTATCAGTACAAATGTTTATACCTCCTTTAATATCCTTCCGGAATCATTTACTGTTGTGTTCAGATATATTCAGAGACAAACCATTGAATTAAATTATTTATTGGAGTTAAGATGTATTCATTAACATTCAAGACAAAATCCACTACTTTGGAATACATTCTGCATTATATCCTTGGCATACTTCAAGACTTAGAGTCCATAAGCATATTACAGACACTTAGAATATTCTATACATTTGTGATAGAACATTTATGTTCATTTGGGATTTATTTCG
>JARLTB010000105.1:175000-265000 GCA_030141615.1 Unio pictorum
CATAAAAAATTATATCCATAAATCTTTTTCATCTCATGTTGCCGTACACTTTAACAATAGTTCTCATACTTTGCAAGATTTTTCCTTTCAACCTATTGTTATAGCTGAATCTGAAATGGAACGTTTGCTAAAAGAAACCTACTGGATTCACCGTCTTAATACAGTATATCCAAAAGGTCTAAATTCCAAAGCACTTTACGACCTTCATTAATGTGATATATATATATATGTGTGTATATGTGTATATATATGTGTATGTATGTATGTGTATGTGTGTGTGTATGTGTATGTATATGTGTATATGTGTGTGTATGTATATATATGTGTGTATGTGTGTATATATGTATTACGTTATATATATGTATATATGTGTGTATGTATATGTATATATATATATATGTATATGTATATATATATATATATGTGTATATATATATATATATGTATATGTATATGTATATGTGTATGTATGTGTATCTATATGTATATTTTTTTTTTTTTTTTTTTTTTAAATATATATTTATATACATTAATTAATTTGTATCATACATATTAAAAGTAAAAATAAAACTGTTTATCTCTATTTATTCATAAATTTTATATATATATATATATATATATATAGATATATATATATATATATATATATATATATATATATATATATATATATATATATATATATATATATATATATATATATATATATGAAATTAGGTTCACAGTTATTCATTCCTGCTTCATCTCAGTCTTGTCTTTTAGAAATTAGAATCTATTATTAGAGCGTATAGTTGAGTTGTGATCGGATTTTAGAGGAATTATGTATTAAATTTTTTTTGTTGTAATTACAAATACTAATTGAAGTTTTGTACTAAACGCTAATTTGGGATTATTGAGAACTCTTTCAAATACATTCGCGAATATATCATTGTGGTTCTTCAGGAAATTTGAGATTACTGAAATTTATTCAGAGCATTCTACACTTTTAGACGTGTGGCAGAATAATTATGATTATCTGGGATTTAATTTAAAATACTCATCAGTCATTTAGAAATATTTGGAATTTAATTCACAATAATGTAAGTGTTTTTTAAAGTTTCATTTAATTTTTTGTTGATTTTACTAAACTTTCGCATCAGTCTTTTACATAGTTGATTACCTAGAGCTCAAACATTATAGCGCAGAAATGATTTCATACAAATGAACTCAACAAACTCGATATTGAGCCATCTTTACATGGTTCAAATATACACACAAACTAACTTTAATCAAAAGAATTCGGTATGTGCGTTAATACTTTAAAAGTATTCATTAAAAACATCAATAAAATGGTAACGACGTTGACTATGGATGCTACTCTAGACAACATGTCAATCAACTATTAACAACGTTGAATCGGAATGCCTCTCTACTCACTATGAGCTTCAGTGAAAGATTAACTACGTTGACCACGAAGGCCTCTCTATTCAATAAACACATCACTGACATTTTAACAACGTTGTCTTTGAAGGCTTCTCTATTCAACAAACACATCACTGACATTTTAACAACGTTGACTATGAATGACTCTCTATTCAACAAACATATCAATGAAAGATTAGCAATATTTACTGTAAATGCCTCTCTATTCATAACACACATCAATGAAAGGTTAGCAACGTTTACTGTAAATGCCTCTCTATTCAACAAACATATCAATGAAAGATTAGCAACGTTTACTGTAAATGCCTCTCTATTCATCACACACATGAATGAAAGGTTAGCAACGTTTGCTGTAAATGCCTCTCTATTCATCATGTACATCAATAAAAGATTAGCAGCGTTTACTGTAAATGCCTCTCTATTCATAACAGACATGAAAGAAAGATTAGCAACGTTTACTGTAAATGCCTCTCTATTCATCACACACATCAATAAAAGATTAGCAACGTTTACTGTAAATGCCTCTCTATTCATAATACACATGAATGAAAGATTAGCAACGTTTACTGTAAATGCCTCTCTATTCATCATGTACATCAATACAAGACTAGCAAAGTTTACTGGAAATGCCTCTCTATTCATAACACACATGAATGAAAGGTTAGCAAAGTTTGCTGTAAATGCCTCTCTATTCATCACACACATCAATGAAAGATTAGCAACGTTTACTGTAAATGCCTCTCTATTCATAACACACATCAATGAAAGGTAAGCAACGTTTACTGTAAATGCCTCTCTATTTATCATGTACATCAAAAAAAGATTAGCAACTTTTAGTGTAAATGCCTCTCTATTCATCACACACATCAATAAAAGGTTAGCAACGTTTACTGTAAATGCCTCTCTATTCATCACACACATCAATGAAAGATTAGCAACGTTTACTGTAAATGCCTCTCTATTCATCACAAACAGCAATAAAAGATTAGCAACGTTGACTGTAAATGCCTCTCTATTCAACAAACATATCAATGAAAGATTAGCAACGTTTACTGTAAATGCCTCTCTATTCATAACACACATGAATGAAAGGTTAGCAACGTTTGCTGTAAATGCCTCTCTATTCATCATGTGCATCAATAAAATATTAGCAGCGTTTACTGTAAATGCCTCTCTATTCATAACACACATGAATGAAAGATTAGCAACGTTTACTGTAAATGCCTCTCTATTCATCACACACATCAATAAAAGATTAGCAACGTTTACTGTAAATGCCTCTCTATTCAACAAACATATCAATGAAAGATTAGCAACGTTTGCTGTAAATGCCTCTCTATTCATCATGTACATCAATAAAAGATTAGCAACGTTTACTGTAAATGCCTCTCTATTCATAACAAACATGAATGAAAGGTTAGCAAAGTTTGCTGTAAATGCCTCTCTTCTCTATTCATCGTCTACATCAATAAAAGATTAGCAGCGTTTACTGTAAATGCCTCTCTATTCATCACACACATCAATAAAAGATTAGCAACGTTTACTGTAAATGCCTCACTATTCATAACACACATGAATGAAATATTAGCAACATTTACTGTAAATGCCTCTCCATTCATCATGTACATCAATAAAAGATTAGCAAAGTTTACTGTAAATGCCTCTCTATTCATAACACACATGAATGAAAGGTTAGCAACGTTTGCTGTAAATGCCTCTCTATTCATCACACACATCAATGAAAGATTAGCAACGTTTACTGTAAATGCCTCTCTATTCATAACACACATGAACGAAAGGTTAGCAACGTTTACTGTAAATGCCTCTCTATTTATCATGTACATCAATAAAAGATTAGCAAGTTTTACTGTAAATGCCTCTCTATTCATCACACACATCAATGAAAGATTAGCAACGTTTACTGTAAATGTCTCTCTATTCATCACACACATCAATAAAAGATTAGCAACGTTTACTGTAAATGCCTCTCTATTCATCACACACATCAATACAAGATTAGCAACGTTTACTTTAAATGCCTCTCTATTCAACAAACATATCAATGAAAGAATAGCAACGTTTACTGTAAATGCCTCTCTATTCATCACACACATTAATAAAAGATTAGCAACGTTTACTGTAAATGCCTCTCTATTCATAACACACATGAATGAAAGATTAGCAACGTTTACTGTAAATGACTCTCTATTCATCACACACATCAATAAAAGATTAGCAACGTTTACTGTAAATGCCTATCTATTCATAACACACATGAATGAAAGATTAGCAACGTTTACTGTAAATGCCTCTCTATTCATAACACACATGAATGAAAGATTAGCAACGTTTACTGTAAATGCCTCTCTATTCATCACACACATCAATAAAAGATTAGCAACGTTTACTGTAAATGCCTCTCTATTCATAACACACATGAATGAAAGATTAGCAACGTTTACTGTAAATGCCTCTCTATTCATCACACACATCAATAAAAGATTAGCAACCTTTACTGTAAATGCCTCTCTATTCAACAAACATATCAATGAAAGATTAGCAACGTTTGGTGTAAATGCCTCTCTATTCATCATGTACATCGATAAAAGATTAGCAACGTTTACTATAAATGCCTCTCTATTCATAACACACATGAATGAAAGATTAGCAACGTTTACTGTAAATGCCTCTCTATTCATCACACACATCAATAAAAGATTAGCAGCGTTTACTGTAAATGCCTCTCTATTCATAACACACATGAATGAAAGATTAGCAACGTTTACTGTAAATGCCTCTCTATTCATAACACACATGAATGAAAGATTAGCAACGTTTACTGTAAATGCCCCTCTATTCATCACACACATCAATAAAAGATTAGCAACGTTTACTGTAAATACCTCTCTGTTCATCACACACATCAATAAAAGATTAGCAACGTTTACTGTAAATGCCTCTCTATTCATAACACACATGAATGAAAGGTTAGCAACGTTTACTGTAAATGCCTCTCTATTCATCACACACATCAATAAAAGATTAGCAACGTTTACTGTAAATGCCTCTCTATTCATAACACACATGAATGAAAGATTAGCAACGTTTACTGTAAATGCCTCTCTATTCATCATGTACATCAATAAAAGATTAGCAACGTTTACTGTAAATGCCTCTCTATTCATCATGTACATCAATAAAAGATTAGCAACGTTTACTGTAAATGTCTCTCTATTCATCATGTACATCAATACAAGATTAGCAACGATTACTGTAAATGCCTCTCTATTCATAACAGACATGAATGAAAGATTAGCAACGTTTACTGTAAATGCCTCTCTATTCATCACACACATCAATAAAAGATTAGCAACGTTTACTGTAAATGCCTCTCTATTCATAACACACATGAATGAAAGATTAGCAACGTTTACTGTAAATGCCTCTCTATTCATAACTCACATGAATGAAAGATTAGCAACGTTTACTGTAAATGCCTCTCTATTCATCATGTACATCAATAAAAGATTAGCAACGTTTACTGTAAATGCCTCTCTATTCATAACACACATGAATGAAAGGTTAGCAACGTTTACTGTAAATGCCTCTCTATTCATCACACACAGCAATAAAAGATTAGCAACGTTGACTGTAAATGCCTCTCTATTCAACAAACATATCAATGAAAGATTAGCAACGTTTACTGTAAATGCCTCTCTATTCATCACACATATCAATGAAAGATTAGCAACGTTTACTGTAAATGCCTCTCTATTCATAACACACATGAATGAAAGGTTAGCAACGTTTGCTGTAAATGCCTCTCTATTCATCATGTACATCAATAAAATATTAGCAGCGTTTACTGTAAATGCCTCTCTATTCATAACACACATGAATGAAAGATTAGCAACGTTTACTGTAAATGCCTCTCTATTCAACAAACATATCAATGAAAGATTAGCAACGTTTGCTGTAAATGCCTCTCTATTCATCATGTACATCAATAAAAGATTAGCAACGTTTACTGTAAATGCCTCTCTATTCATAACAAACATGAATGAAAGGTTAGCAAAGTTTGCTCTAAATGCCTCTCTTCTCTATTCATCGTGTACATCAATAAAAGATTAGCAGCGTTTACTGTAAATGCCTCTCTATTCATCACATACATCAATGAAATATTAGCAACGTTTACTGTAAATGCCTCTCTATTCATAACACACATGAATGAAAGATTAGCAACGTTTACTGTAAATGCCTCTCCATTCATCATGTACATCAATAAAAGATTAGCAAAGTTTACTGTAAATGCCTCTCTATTCATAACACACATGAATGAAAGGTTAGCAACGTTTGCTGTAAATGCCTCTCTATTCATCACACACATCAATGAAAGATTAGCAACGTTTACTGTAAATGCCTCTCTATTCATAACACACATGAATGAAAGGTTAGCAACGTTTACTGTAAATGCCTCTCTATTTATCATGTACATCAATAAAAGATTAGCAAGTTTTACTGTAAATGCCTCTCTATTCATAACACACATCAATGAAAGTTTAGCAACGTTTACTGTAAATGCCTCTCTATTTATCATGTACATCAAAAAAAGATTAGCAACTTTTAGTGTAAATGCCTCTCTATTCATCACACACATCAATAAAAGGTTAGCAACGTTTACTGTACATGCCTCTCTATTCATCACACACATCAATGAAAGATTAGCAACGTTTACTGTAAATGCCTCTCTATTCATCACACACAGCAATGAAAGATTAGCCACGTTGACTGTAAATGCCTCTCTATTCAACAAACATATCAATGAAAGATTAGCAACGTTTACTGTAAATGCCTCTCTATTCATAACACACATGAATGAAAGGTTAGCAACGTTTGCTGTAAATGCCTCTCTATTCATCATGTACATCAATAAAATATTAGCAGCGTTTACTGTAAATGCCTCTCTATTCATAACACACATGAATGAAAGATTAGCAACGTTTACTGTAAATGCCTCTCTATTCATCACACACATCAATAAAAGATTAGCAACGTTTACTGTAAATGCCTCTCTATTCAACAAACATATCAATGAAAGATTAGCAACGTTTGCTGTAAATGCCTCTCTATTCATCATGTACATCAATAAAAGATTAGCAACGTTTACTGTAAATGCCTCTCTATTCATAACAAAAATGAATGAAAGGTTTGCAAAGTTTGCTGTAAATGCCTCTCTTCTCTATTCATCGTGTACATCAATAAAAGATTAGCAGCGTTTACTGTAAATGCCTCTCTATTCATCACACACATCAATAAAAGATTAGCAACGTTTACTGTAAATGCCTCTCTATTCATAACACACATGAATGAAAGATTAGCAACATTTACTGTAAATGCCTCTCCATTCATCATGTACATCAATACAAGATTAGCAAAGTTTACTGTAAATGCCTCTCTATTCATAACACACATGAATGAAAGGTTAGCAAAGTTTGCTGTAAATGCCTCTCTATTCATCACACACATCAATGAAAGATTAGCAGCGTTTACTGTAAATGCCTCTCTATTCATAACACACATGAATGAAAGGTTAGCAACGTTTACTGTAAATGCCTCTCTATTTATCATGTACATCAATAAAAGATTAGCAAGTTTTACTGTAAATGCCTCTCTATTCATCACACACATCAATGAAAGATTAGCAACGTTTACTGTAAATGTCTCTCTATTCATCACACACATCAATAAAAGATTAGCAACGTTTACTGTAAATGCCTCTCTATTCATCACACACATCAATACAAGATTAGCAACGTTTACTTTAAATGCCTCTCTATTCAACAAACATATCAATGAAAGAATAGCAACGTTTACTGTAAATGCCTCTCTATTCATCACACACATCAATAAAAGATTAGCAACGTTTACTGTAAATGCCTCTCTATTCATAACACACATGAATGAAAGATTAGCAACGTTTACTGTAAATGCCTCTCTATTCATCACACACATCAATAAAAGATTAGCAACGTTTACTGTAAATGCCTATCTATTCATAACACACATGAATGAAAGATTAGCAACGTTTACTGTAAATGCCTCTCTATTCATAACACACATGAATGAAAGATTAGCAACGTTTACTGTAAATGCCTCTCTATTCATCACACACATCAATAAAAGATTAGCAACGTTTACTGTAAATGCCTCTCTATTCATAACACACATGAATGAAAGATTAGCAACGTTTACTGTAAATGCCTCTCTATTCATCACACACATCAATAAAAGATTAGCAACCTTTACTGTAAATGCCTCTCTATTCAACAAACATATCAATGAAAGATTAGCAACGTTTGGTGTAAATGCCTCTCTATTCATCATGTACATCGATAAAAGATTAGCAACGTTTACTATAAATGCCTCTCTATTCATAACACACATGAATGAAAGATTAGCAACGTTTACTGTAAATGCCTCTCTATTCATCACACACATCAATAAAAGATTAGCAACGTTTACTGTAAATGCCTCTCTATTCATAACACACATGAATGAAAGATTAGCAACGTTTACTGTAAATGCCTCTCTATTCATAACACACATGAATGAAAGATTAGCAACGTTTACTGTAAATGCCTCTCTATTCATCACACACATCAATAAAAGATTAGCAAAGTTTACTGTAAATACCTCTCTATTCATCACACACATCAATAAAAGATTAGCAACGTTTACTGTAAATGCCTCTCTATTCATAACACACATGAATGAAAGGTTAGCAACGTTTACTGTAAATGCCTCTCTATTCATCACACACATCAATAAAAGATTAGCAACGTTTACTGTAAATGCCTCTCTATTCATAACACACAGGAATGAAAGATTAGCAACGTTTACTGTAAATGCCTCTCTATTCATAACACACATGAATGAAAGATTAGCAACGTTTACTGTAAATGCCTCTCTATTCATCATGTACATCAATAAAAGATTAGCAACGTTTACTGTAAATGCCTCTCTATTCATCACGTACATCAATAAAAGATTAACAACGTTTACTGTAAATGCCTCTCTATTCATCATGTACATCAATACAAGATTAGCAACGATTACTGTAAATGCCTCTCTATTCATAACAGACATGAATGAAAGATTAGCAACGTTTACTGTAAATGCCTCTCTATTCATCACACACATCAATAAAAGATTAGCAACGTTTACTGTAAATGCCTCTCTATTCATAACACACATGAATGAAAGATTAGCAACGTTTACTGTAAATGCCTCTCTATTAATAACTCACATGAATGAAAGATTAGCAACGTTTACTGTAAATGCCTCTCTATTCATCATGTACATCAATAAAAGATTAGCAACGTTTACTGTAAATGCCTCTCTATTCATAACACACATGAATGAAAGGTTAGCAACGTTTACTGTAAATGCCTCTCTATTCATCACACACAGCAATAAAAGATTAGCAACGTTGACTGTAAATGCCTCTCTATTCATCACACACATCAATGAAAGATTAGCAACGTTTACTGTAAATGCCTATCTATTCATAACACACATGAATGAAAGGTTAGCAACGTTTGCTGTAAATGCCTCTCTATTCATCATGTACATCAATAAAATAATAGCAGCGTTTACTGTAAATGCCTCTCTATTCATAACACACATGAATGAAAGATTAGCAACGTTTACTGTAAATGCCTCTCTATTCATCACACACATCAATAAAAGATTAGCAACGTTTACTGTAAATGCCTCTCTATTCAACAAACATATCAATGAAAGATTAGCAACGTTTGCTGTAAATGCCTCTCTATTCATCATGTACATCAATAAAAGATTAGCAACGTTTACTGTAAATGCCTCTCTATTCATAACAAACGTGAATGAAAGGTTAGCAAAGTTTGCTGTAAATGCCTCTCTTCTCTATTCATCGTGTACATCAATAAAAGATTAGCAGCGTTTACTGTAAATGCCTCTCTATTCATCACACACATCAATAAAAGATTAGCAACGTTTACTGTAAATGCCTCTCTATTCATAACACACATGAATGAAAGATTAGCAACGTTTACTGTAAATGCCTCTCCATTCATCATGTACATCAATAAAAGATTAGCAAAGTTTACTGTAAATGCCTCTCTATTCATAACACACATGAATGAAAGGTTAGCAACGTTTGCTGTAAATGCCTCTCTATTCATCACACACATCAATGAAAGATTAGCAACGTTTACTGTAAATGCCTCTCTATTCATAACACACATGAATGAAAGGTTAGCAACGTTTACTGTAAATGCCTCTCTATTTATCATGTACATCAATAAAAGATTAGCAAGTTTTACTGTAAATGCCTCTCTATTCATCACACACATCAATGAAAGATTAGCAACGTTTACTGTAAATGTCTCTCTATTCATCACACACATCAATAAAAGATTAGCAACGTTTACTGTAAATGCCTCTCTATTCATCACACACATCAATACAAGATTAGCAACGTTTACTTTAAATGCCTCTCTATTCAACAAACATATCAATGAAAGAATAGCAACGTTTACTGTAAATGCCTCTCTATTCATCACACACATCAATAAAAGATTAGCAACGTTTACTGTAAATGCCTCTCTTTTCAAAACACACATGAATGAAAGATTAGCAACGTTTACTGTAAATGCCTCTCTATTCATCACACACATCAATAAAAGATTAGCAACGTTTGCTGTAAATGCCTATCTATTCATAACACACATGAATGAAAGATTAGCAACGTTTACTGTAAATGCCTCTCTATTCATAACACACATGAATGAAAGATTAGCAACGTTTACTGTAAATGCCTCTCTATTCATCACACACATCAATAAAAGATTAGCAACGTTTACTGTAAATGCCTCTCTATTCAACAAACATATCAATGAAAGATTAGCAACGTTTGGTGTAAATGCCTCTCTATTCATCATGTACATCGATAAAAGATTAGCAACGTTTACTGTAAATGCCTCTCTATTCATAACACACATGAATGAAAGATTAGCAACGTTTGCTGTAAATGCCTCTCTATTCATCACACACATCAATAAAAGATTAGCAACGTTTACTGTAAATGCCTCTCTATTCATAACACACATGAATGAAAGATTAGCAACGTTTACTGTAAATGCCTCTCTATTCATAACACACATGAATGAAAGATTAGCAACGTTTACTGTAAATGCCTCTCTATTCATCACACACATCAATAAAAGATTAGCAACGTTTACTGTAAATACCTCTCTATTCATCACACACATCAATAAAAGATTAGCAACGTTTACTGTAAATGCCTCTCTATTCATAACACACATGAATGAAAGGTTAGCAACGTTTACTGTAAATGCCTCTCTATTCATCACACACATCAATAAAAGATTAGCAACGTTTACTGTAAATGCCTCTCTATTCATAACACACATGAATGAAAGATTAGCAACGTTTACTGTAAATGCCTCTCTATTCATAACACACATGAATGAAAGATTAGCAACGTTTACTGTAAATGCCTCTCTATTCATAACACACATGAATGAAAGATTAGCAACGTTTACTGTAAATGCCTCTCTATTCATAACACACATGAATGAAAGATTAGCAACGTTTACTGTAAATGCCTCTGTATTCATCATGTACATCAATAAAAGATTAGCAACGTTTACTGTAAATGCTTCTCTATTCATCACACACATCAATGAAAGATTAACAACGTTTACTGTAAATGCCTCTCTATTCATAACACACATGAATGAAAGATTAGCAACGTTTACTGTAAATGCCTCTCTATTCATCACACACATCAATAAAAGATTAGCAACGTTTACTGTAAATGCCTCTCTATTCAAGAAACATATCAATGAAAGATTAGCAACGTTTACTGTAAATGCCTCTCTATTCATCACACTCATCAATGAAAGATTAGCAACGTTTACTGTAAATGCCTCTCTATTCATAACACACATGAATAAAAGGTTAGCAAAATTTACTTTAAATGCCTCTCTATTCATCACACACATCAATGAAAGATTAGCAACGTTTACTGTAAATGCCTCTCTATTCATAACACACATGAATGAAAGATTAGCAACGTTTACTGTAAATGCCTCTCTATTCATCACACACATCAATGAAAGATTAGCAACGTTTACTGTAAATGTCTCTCTATTCATCACACACATCAATAAAAGATTAGCAACTTTTACTGTAAATGCCTCTCTATTCAACAAACATATCAATGAAAGATTAGCAACGTTTACTGTAAATTCCTCTCTATTCATCACACACATCAATAAAAGATTAGCAACGTTTGCTGTAAATGCCTCTCTATTCATAACACACATGAATGAAAGGTTAGCAACGATTGCTGTAAATTCCTCTCTATTCATCATGTACATCAATAAAAGATTAGCAACGTTTACTGTAAATGCCTCTCTATTCATAACACACATGAATGAAAGATTAGCAACGTTTGCTGTAAATGCCTCTCTATTTATAACACACATGAATGAAAGATTAGCAACGTTTACAGTAAATGCCTCTCTATTCATCACACACATCAATAAAAGATTAGCAACGTTTACTGTAAATGCCTCTCTATTCATAACACACATGAATGAAAGTTTAACAACGTTTACTGTAAATGCCTCTCTATTCATAACACACATGAATGAAAGATTAGCAACGTTTACTGTAAATGCCTCTCTATTCATCATGTACATCAATAAAAGATTAGCAACGTTTACTGTAAATGCCTCTCTATTCATAACACACATGAACGAAAGGTTAGCAACGTTTACTGTAAATGCCTCTCTATTCATCACACACATCAATGAAAGATTAGCAACGTTTACTGTAAATGCCTCTCTATTCATAACTCACATGAATGAAAGATTAGCAACGTTTACTGTAAATGCCTCTCTATTCATCACACACATCAATAAAAGATTAGCAACGTTTACTGTAAATTTCTCTCTTTTCATAACACACATGAATGAAAGATTAGCAACGTTTAGTGTAAATGCCTCTCTATTCATAACACACATGAATGAAAGATTAGCAACGTTTACTGTAAATGCCTCTCTATTCATCACACACATCAATAAAAGATTATCAACGTTTACTGTAAATGCCTCTCTATTCATAACACACATGAATGAAAGATTAGCAACGTTTACTGTAAATGCCTCTCTATTCATAACACACATGAATGAAAGATTAGCAACGTTTTCTGTAAATGCCTCTCTATTCATCACACACATCAATGAAAGATTAGCAACGTTTACTGTAAATGTCTCTCTATTCATCACACACATCAATAAAAGATTAGCAACGTTTACTGTAAATGCCTCTCTATTCATCACACACATCAATAAAAGATTAGCAACGTTTACTGTAAATTTCTCTCTTTTCATAACACACATGAATGAAAGATTAGCAACGTTTAGTGTAAATGCCTCTCTATTCATAACACACATGAATGAAAGATTAGCAACGTTTACTGTAAATGCCTCTCTATTCATCACACACATCCATAAAAGATTAGCAACGTTTACTGTAAATGCCTCTCTATTCATAACACACATGAATGAAAGATTAGCAACGTTTACTGTAAATGCCTCTCTATTTATAACACACATGAATGAAAGATTAGCAACGTTTTCTGTAAATGCCTCTCTATTCATCACACACATCAATGAAAGATTAGCAACGTTTTCTGTAAATGTCTCTTTATTCATCACACACATCAATAAAAGATTAGCAACGTTTACTGTAAATGCCTCTCTATTCAACAAATATATCAATGAAAGATTAGCAACGTTTACTGTAAATACCTCTCTATTCATCACACACATCAATAAAAGATTAGCAACGTTTACTGTAAATTCCTCTCTATTCATCACACACATCAATAAAAGATTAGCAACGTTTACTGTAAATGCCTCTCTATTCATAACACACATGAATGAAAGATTAGCAACGTTTGCTGTAAATGCCTCTCTATTCATAACACACATGAATGAAAGATTAGCAACGTTTACTGTAAATGCCTCTCTATTCATCATGTACATCAATAAAAGATTAGCAACGTTTACTGTAAATGCTTCTCTATTCATAACACACATGAATGAAAGGTTAGCAACGTTTACTGTAAATGCCTCTCTATTCATCACACACATGAATGAAAGATTAACAACGTTTACTGTAAATGCCTCTCTATTCATAACACACATGAAAGAAAGATTAGCAACGTTTACTGTAAATGTCTCTCTATTCATCACACACATCAATAAAAGATTAGCAACGTTTACTGTAAATGCCTCTCTATTCAAGAAACATATCAATGAAAGATTAGCAACGTTTACTGTAAATGCCTCTCTATTCATCACACTCATCAATGAAAGATTAGCAACGTTTACCGTAAATGCCTCTCTATTCATAACACACATGAATAAAAGGTTAGCAACGTTTACTGTAAATTCCTCTCTATTCATCACACTGATCAATGAAAGATTAGCAACGTTTACTGTAAATGCCTCTCTATTCATAACACACATGAATGAAAGATTAGCAACGTTTACTGTAAATGCCTCTCTATTCATCACACACATCAATGAAAGATTAGCAACGTTTACTGTAAATGCCTCTCTATTCATCACATGAATGAAAGATTAGCAACGTTTACTGTAAATGCCTCTCTATTCATAACACACATGAATGAAAGGTTAGCAACGTTTACTGTAAATGCCTCTCTATTCATCACACACATCAATGAAAGATTAGCAACGTTTACTGTAAATGCCTCTCTATTCATAACACACATGAATGAAAGATTAGCAACGTTTACTGTAAATGCCTCTCTATTCATCACACACATCAATGAAAGATTAGCAACGTTTACTGTAAATGTCTCTCTATTCATCACACACATCAATAAAAGATTAGCAACGTTTACTGTAAATGCCTCTCTATTCAACAAACATATCAACGAAAGATTAGCAACGTTTACTGTAAATACCTCTTTATTCATCACACACATCAATAAAAGATTAGCAACGTTTACTGTAAATGCCTCTCTATTCATAACACACATGAATGAAAGGTTAGCAACGTTTGCTGTAAATGCCTCTCTATTCATCATGTACATCAATAAAAGATTAGCAACGTTTACTGTAAATTCCTCTCTATTCATAACACACATGAATGAAAGATTAGCAACGTTTACTGTAAATGCCTCTCTATTCATAACACACATGAATGAAAGATTAGCAACGTTTACTGTAAATGCCTCTCTATTCATCACACACATCAATAAAAGATTAGCAACGTTTACTGTAAATGCCTCTCTATTCATAACACACATGAATGAAAGATTAGCAACGTTTACTGTAAATGCCTCTCTATTCATCATGTACATCAATAAAAGATTAGCAACGTTTACTGTAAATGCTTCTCTATTCGTAACACACATGAATGAAATTTTATCAACGTTTACTGTAAATGCCTCTCTATTCATCACACACATCAATGAAAGATTAACACCGTTTACTGTAAATGCCTCTCTATTCATAACACACATGAATGAAAGATTAGCAACGTTTACTGTAAATGCCTCTCTATTCATCACACACATCAATGAAAGATTAACACCGTTTACTGTAAATGCCTCTCTATTCATAACACACATGAATGAAAGATTAGCAACGTTTACTGTAAATGCCTCTCTATTCATCACACACATCAATAAAAGATTAGCAACGTTTACTGTAAATGCCTCTCTATTCAAGAAACATATCAATGAAAGATTAGCAACGTTTACTGTAAATGCCTCTCTATTCATCACACTCATCAATGAAAGATTAGCAACGTTTACTATAAATGCCTCTCTATTCATCACACACATGAATGAAAGGTTAGCAACGTTTACTGTAAATGCCTCTCTATTCATCACACACATCAATGAAAGATTAGCAACGTTTACTGTAAATGCCTCTCTATTCATCATGTACATCAATAAAAGATTAGCAACGTTTCCTGTAAATGCCTCTCTATTCAAGAAACATATCAATGAAAGATTAGCAACGTTTACTGTAAATGCCTCTCTATTCATCACACACATCAATGAAAGATTAGCAACGTTTACTGTAAATGCCTCTCTATTCATCATGTACATCAATAAAAGATTAGCAACGTTTCCTGTAAATGCCTCTCTATTCAAGAAACATATCAATGAAAGATTAGCAACGTTTACTGTAAATGCCTCTCTATTCATAACACACATGAATGAAAGGATAGCAACGTTTACTGTAAATGCCTCTCTATTCATCACACACATCAATGAAAGATTAGCAACGTTTACTGTAAATGCCTCTCTATTCATAACACACATGAATGAAAGATTAGCAACGTTTCCTGTAAATGCCTCTCTATTCATCACACACATCAATAAAAAATTAGCAAAGTTTACTGTAAATGCCTCTCTATTCATCACACACATCAATGAAAGATTAGCAACGTTTACTGTAAATGCCTCTCTATTCATAACACACATGAATGAAAGATTAGCAACGTTTCCTGTAAATGCCTCTCTATTCATCACACACATCAATAAAAAATTAGCAAAGTTTACTGTAAATGCCTCTCTATTTATCAAGAAAGATTAACGTTGACTACAAATACCTCTCCATTCATCAAGAATATCAATGAAAAGCTAACAACGTGGAACATAAATACCTCTGTACTCATCACGCGCATCAAGGAAAGATTAGCAACGTTGACTGTAATAACTTCTCTAATCATCACGCGCACTAATGAAAAATTACCATCGTTGACTATGAATGCCTCTCTATGCATCATCCGCATCAGCTTTTGTTACCTTGTCTTTGTTGTCGGCGCGTTAACTTTTACCGAGTTGCGCTTTCGGGGTGCACTTGTAACTGGACCCTAACGAGTTGCACTTTCGGGTCGTAAGAGCGCAGTAAACCATAATCTCCTTCTTATCACACCCTGTGAATAAAATTTGATTTATGTGTACCGTGAAGTTAAATTAGATATTGTTATAGTAAAACAATATTCTGAAAGATCATAAGGATATTAACGATATATGATGAATCTATTCTTGTAAACTCAGCTTGCGTTTCTCATCATTGCTTAACTGTAAATTAATAAATCTTAACTAGTCGTAAAATAACTTTTATTCATTTTTAAGACCCTTTCTTGCGATATTAATATGATTGCAAATCGTGCACAATGGAGAAAGTCGTTATTGACGTATTGTCAAATATGTACTACATAAATAAATACAACCTGCCGATGATCGCAATTGCGAATATTTATCTTTGATATATGCTTCAATTTGTCTTTGATCTAGGCGGCGACTCAGCTGAAAGTGTCAAACTGCCAGAGCTGTTTTTCCGTTAATTCCTCAGAGCTAACTATGATATAGTCCACCAGACATGCATATGCTTCATTATGTCAACCAAAATATATGGAGGTAATTGGGCTGAATCTATTCTTTGCAATTGTGAGAGCATTCAATGAATTATTTATACAGGCTTAGAACAACACATTTGGCCGTATATGCTTTCATTCAGTGTTTTGTAGTACATATTAAGTGTCACGTTAGAAAGACTGGGGAAATATTATTCATGCAAACAGACGAAATTTTTAGAAATTTGGGTTACATTTGAAAAGCTAAGATATCATGATTATAAACTTTTATCGTCGAGCAGGCACACACTCTATTATACTTGTTAGTGAAACATTACGGGGTAAATCACGTCTGCACTATTCTTGTGTAAAATTAGCACTGATTGGCCAAAACCAAGTAGGGCAAGTAAACAAAAGTTATAAATCATTCCCTGGACTATTATAGCTCTCTATTACGCGTTTGGAAGATATATATATATATATATATATATATATATATATATATATATATATATATATATATATATAACCTCATAAAATCCGCTTGCGTTTCTCTTCATTTCTTAATTGTAAAGTGATAATACTTAACTAGTCTTGAAATAATATATATATATATATATATATATATATATATATATATATATATATATATATATATATATATATATATATCTTAAGGGTCTTAAGAATTAATAAAGTTATTTCAAGACTAGTTAAGCTATATTCCATCTAGGACTAATGCTTCTTTCTTCTGAGTTTAAGAGTTTAAAACTGCAATTACAAAAGAGCTACCAAACTAATAGTAAGAAATACTTTTGGCGGCTGATATGTTGGCGAAAGTAAGCTTATGTAAGCCCAACTTTGACGGTTGTTATGCGATATATATGATAAATGGTCTGTTTGCCCCTCCGTTCATCACCCAATGGAGGGGCATCCGAGTACAAAATACACATTTCTGGTTACTGTATGTGTCTGTTCCAATTTTCAATGTTTTCACATTCATTCAAGACTGTTTCAATTGAACTTTATGGAAATTTAATTTCACTGAAGACAACTGATAAGTTAAATCGGCATTGCGGATGCATTAAAGCACCATACATTGTTTCCGTAACGGTTGTAATGAAATGCGAATGGAAAATGTGACCGGTCAGCAGATATATGTCAGCTCATTTCTGCCTCTTTATGTGTACTCTCAGTCGCAGCTTGCTTCTGTTCTATGACAATATTTTAACCTCTTAGATTTGATTTCTGTTTCTTGGGAATATTAGCGTTATGATACATATACATTTCTCAACAAATATTTAAGTGTTTATAATTTACGTCTATGATATTGTTCAGATAGTATAATTTGAATGATAAATTGTAAATGTATGTCTTTTCTTGTTTTTTTCTGGTTTAATTACATGATGCTAGTTCACCTATCATGTGTATGTAACACTTTAAAAAACAACAAAAGCTTTTCATCCCAGTCGTCAATGATCGTCGGACTGGCTAATCTCTCTTGATGTAGCAGGAATCTCTCGCACGACCATCCCATTCTCATAGAAAACAGCAGTACTTTGTGTATCCCGTCTGCAGGCCAAGCTTTAGAGCAAGAACCTTCACCACAAAGCTGCCACAGATGTTGGTCATAGTTTATGCACCTCAAAACTTGTTTCATGTTTTCATCGGTTTATTCATATGGACTGCATGATTAACTGGAATTGATGGTAAAACATTACTATTATTTAGCAAAACATATTTAAGACTCGTCTTCGACGAACCAAAGAACAACCTCCACTCATCTATATCAAGAACGATGTTGAGGGCTGCCATTATATCATAGATGTTTTTGCAGGCTACAAGATCACCTTCCATGCGGTAGAATGGGACAATATCATTTAGACGGTCACGGAACATGGAAACCCTAAAATTACATGAGTAGTAATAGGGGGCACACTAGCCTCAATGGAAAATCCAGTCAAAAAGGGCTTGGGCACATCTAGCCTCAAGGGGAATTTAACATGGTGGGTCTATCTAGCCTCAAGGGAAATTTAACATGGGGAACTATTTGGGCCTTTTTAGCCTCAAGGGAAATTGAACATAGTGGGTCTATCTAGCCTCAAGGGAAATTGAACATGGGAACTATTTGGGCCTATCTAGCCTCAAGGGAAATGGAACATGGAAAATATGATTTGTATATGTAGAGGGGACTGTAAAGCGACAAGGGAAAAAAAGGGTGGCAATGAAAGCTAATATCTTTTCGAGACCTATGAGTGGCCCTGAAAAGGGCCTTTGGATACTTCTTCTTCTTTTATTTTCTGCCGTTGTTCCACCACCTTTTGATTTTACCAATGATTCCCGTTTTCTTTTTCTTTTCTTCCTCGGGAATCCAGTCAGGATGTCCCATAGCTCTAAACTTTTCCTGAACTCTCATCCATCTTAGATTTAGTAGATCAAAGTCCTCTTTCGTCTTTTTGTTCTTTTTTTCCTTTCTCTCCTTGGACCAGTTTTCTTTAATCTGGATCACCTGTTCTTTCATTACCTTTCTCATCATTGCTTCGGCTTTCTTTAGTCTGCTTCTTCGGAAAGAAAAAGAGAACTCTTTCGTGTCCACACGACAGTCGACAAAACTTCTGTCTGGTTCCTGCTGCTGTTGTTGCTGCTGCTGTTCTCTCTGCTCTCTCTGCTGCTTTTGAAGTCGATACTTCTCAGTCCATTCGTCTTTCTCTTTTTGAATTTTCTCTCTGAAGAGTTCTTCTATGAGGTCTTCCGTTACTTGTAGCATTCTCACATTCTCTATCTCTTCAGGCTTTGGCATCAGATTGTGTCTGATACGATGAAGAGTGACGTAAGCTTCGTTCAGCTTAGCTAGTCTTGAGCACATCTTCGTAGTAGGATGAGTCAAACAATGGATGGTCAGACTGGAGACTACCCCTGCTTTATATGGTTCAAGCGCGGACGTGATGGAAAACACCCCTCGACGGTTTAGGGTTGGAAACGTTTAGATAGTTTGATGTGAGGGATAGAAAGAAAAGTCAAAGAACATTTATATGAATACAAATGTAAAACAAACGACAGACTATTTGGTTTCAAAACACAACATTTTTATTCAAATAACAAAACAACTCACAAAACACAATTTTTTCAAATAACAAACATTTTTTTCTTCCATAACACTAATACATTATCTTTGACATGGTTGACAACGTTGCGAATTAAATTGAGATTTCCACTGTTGGAAATCATTGGGCCATTGATGTACACTACGTTTCCTAGCTAAAGACAACAGATAGCCATAATGGTCACAAAACCATCGATCTACTTTGTCATCGTTTCGAGACGAATGACGATCAAAATAAGTCACTAAATGTTCTAAAGAATATCCAAGACTGCAATGATGCAGATAATAGATACAATATTGTCCACACACCATAGAATCTGTGCTTTGTAATTTCACATTATTGAATCGTGTCGTCTGGGCATTTCTTCTCATAAAGTCAATGATATCATCTTCGAAAGGGGGTAATCCATACGAATCAAAATACTCCGCACAACCCTCTTGAGGAAAGTAGACAGCTACCCAGTGAGTTCCTGGAAGATGACTGTCATCTGTGTTGATGACATAAGCTTGATTCTCTTGAGGTTTGCGATGAGGTAGTTCATCTTTAGCACACACGAAAGGATTCCAAGAAGCAGTGTACGAACTACTGTTCAAAAGATCCATTTTTTGTTGTGTAGCCTTGTTTTTTTCTCCTTTCTTCACAGGTGATGATAAGTCATCAATTCAATCCAGACTTTTTGCTTGAAACGGTCTGACAAGTAACTGATGGTTTGCTTCGTCTCCTTACTATTGGCCAAGAGAGCTTCGATGCGATCAATTTCTCGAGCAAACAATGGAGGAGAAGAATGATCACGTAATCCTTTATACCACTGAAGTAACACGTCCTCTTCTGAAATGAGACTCCAAGCTTCGTTCAGATAATCGTCCAATTTTTCTTCTTGACTCATCATCATACATTTATCGTGTTGAATTTGACTGGGATGATCGATTTGACATCCATAACAATCTTTTTTAATCATGTCTCTCATTTTATCTTCCAAGTGTTGTGCAAAACAAGCCACTAATTGTTGTTCCTGTTCTGGCCATCTGGATTGCATGATCACTACTTCTTCTTTTTGGTCTTGGGGATCTGCTTTTTCTGTAACCTCCCATTCCATGGATTCTCCACTATTCAAAGAAGGACAAGGGTCTTCCATAGTGTTTAATAGTCTAGAATGACTTCTCTCAAACTGTTGATTTCTATGGTATTATCGAATTCGGCATACAGAATGACATTCACTGTATGGGGAAGACCTACTGTAAACTGAAGTTCCACACGCAGTTGTCCAGATTTTATAGGGTGGAAATGTCCCTCGTCGCTGCCTTGGTCTGGAGTGAAATCAAAAGCCCACAACGTGTAACCTCCTACATAATCGTCGTAGGAAATACCGTGGCTGGAGTTGGTTCCTAACTGTCCTGTGGCTTCGTACAGCGACAAGTACGACCTCAAGTAATTCTTCAGGGCAAAGTTGGGTTCGAAGGGTCGGGTACACAAAGTTTTGCCATCGCGACTCACTTCGATTTTGGATACATTGTAGTGATGAAACTGGAAAGGATTTTGAGTGTAGGCACCGTTGAGGGCTTCATTGTTGACGATACCAATGAATAAACGTTTGGGTAACTGTCCTTGGAACAGATGATCTTCGATCTTAAATCGGAGTCCAGTGGCAATGGTGAAAGTTTTGACTTCCACGCGTCGTATCGGATACTTGGCTGTCGTTCTGCTCAAAGTGTGACTGATATCATTTCCCACTTTAGGTAACACTTCCACACGACGCACGTATAACCTGGCTTCTTGGATCGTGGTTTTACAGTGGCTGTCATCAGCAGCCATCAAATGGAAAGCAGCACTGCTACGATTTAGTCTCAAGCGAATATCCACCCCGTTCAGCAAATACTTTTCTTGAAACCACATGTCCAAATGCAAACGATCGAACAGTTCTAAACTACGTCCTTGCAAAATTTTCTTTCGACGCTCGTTAAAACCCACATTGTGAGGATTGTCATCTGTGGTCGCAGCTGTGTCGTTAAACTTATCTGCGGTGTCAGGTTTCCATACCACGCAAGCATCTAAATGAGTGTTCTTGGCTTCTTTTCCGTACGTCAAGAGATTTTCGAGGTACGCTCGGTAAGGGTAAGAATCCATACTACTGCTAACCAGTTTGTTATTCATGTACAAATCCACTTCGCTGAACAAGGAATGCTTGAAATTGTTGACAGGAGCTGCTAGGGTATCGGCTACTGGATTGGAGCCGTCCGTTCTACTCACTTTCACTTTCAAATACAAGTAACTGTTGTTGAGATCGATGTAATCTTCGGGTTGTCCTTTGATTTCAAACTCGATGGGAGCTGAATCCGTCAAAGAGGAGACGGGATGAAATTCGACCCATTGGGCTTCTTGCATGGTCATCATCGTGGGTGGCATGGCAAAGAGATCTAGTTCCGACTTGGAACAGGCACAAGATTCTTGGTGCATCATTTTTACTTTTAATAATCAAAAATGTCGAAGTCTCGAGCGGTTCTTTTTTTCTTCGTCTTTCTAACTTTAGAGGTACGGAGACTTTTGAAAGGGTGCCTTCGTCGTCGCTTTCTACCTTGTCCTTGCTGTGTCGTCAGGGAAGCAGGAATGCCAGACTCGGTACCGTTTAGGGCATTTATAGGACTTTCTCGTCGACCCAAAATCTCTTTACCCGTTTGAAGCAAGACATTTTTGCCTGCTCTCAAAAAAGCTTCTTTGGGGTTTTGTTTGTCAATGAGAACATTTTGAAGAAAATCTTTGCCGTGAGTCAATGCGGCATCTTTTAAGGCGTGCGATCCTCGTGTCACCATTGGTTTCAAAACAGGGACCACAGAACGAAAGGCTGATTTAAACATATCTCCTAAACCATGTCCTCGTTGTCGAGTGACTCCTTGGTACACAGGATACATCACTTTTTCAGTTGTTTCAGAATCGTTTTTGAAAATGGAGTTTCGCTGTGACTTTCCCTTTGGTAAATGGAATATTTTGTCCTAGTTCTCCTTTTATAGTAATGTTGACACTGTCGAAATACGACTTACTGACAGGTAAATAATGAGGTTGTACAAATTCGCGGTGAACGTGATAGGTATTTCCACCTTCCTCGTCAGCGGCGACGACAGAATCCACTTTGAAAGGAATGACACGCAGTAACGGTACAGAGGTGTGTCCTACCACGTTGTACTCCACCACATCGGAGTACACAAACATTAAGTTGAGTCCTTGGTTCATTTCTACAGGGAATTTAAAATATTTCGCAACATCCGAGTTACCGTCTATGAGTTGTGTTTTTTCATTTCTCTTCTTGAGCAACTCGGTGTCTCCACCTAAAATAGCATACAATTCAGGACAAAAGTTAATGCCTATCATTTTATCCTCTGAAAATTTGATCATGAGACGACGAGCCACTTGATAGTACTCAAAGGTAACACTTTTTTTGGAGGGTAGTTTATCCATGGCTTTACCAAACACAGCATTAAACCTGGTAGCAAGTGTAGTCACTAAATGTTGACCACTAAAATAATAGCCTGGAGGAATGCTGATCACATGAGTGGACAGGGTTTTAGTTTTGGGTCCATCAGATTTCTTTGTGTCCATGCCAGTGATGCCTCGTACGTCTAAGGCTTGTTGCAATTGCTCATCAAACACTTCTACTGTAAAAGTGTTTTGATTTTCGACGATGTTTTTGATTTGTGTCGGGTGTATTATTTCCACTAAAGCCACTTCCCAATGAGCATCTTCATCCAAATGCATGGCTTGAGGTAATTTAGACGTGTAACAGCACAACGTGTTGTTAGGAAACACCTCCATGGAACTGTCACTAGGTAACGTTAAGTAAAATTGGTTAATAGTGTTGTTCATAATTCCAATGTTCTTCTGTCCGAGGAGCCACTCGAGGTTAAAAGAGTGTCTAAAAGAGGATTGTGATTGGAAGGGTGACTGTCAGGAGAATGATTAACGTTGGACGCAAGACTCCCAATATTGTTACTGTTGTTCCCGTTGTAAGAGTATTTCATTGAAGGATTGGGAAGAAGATACCCGATGCAACTGCTGAGTAAAATAGTCCACAATTGTTTGTCTCCTTGTTGCAAACTCAAATTAGCAATGGCTGCACCGATGACACAATACACCACAAAGATTTGACAGAAAAAGACGATTTGCGTTTTAGGGACACGTTCTCCACACCACACCCACAAGGGTTGCTTTTGTAAATCTTGCAGAGAAGAAGTGGGTGAAGGAGTAGTCACTGTGGTTGCTGAAGCTGTATTGAAGGCATGATGGTCACTTCTTTTTATAGTCGATGACTTGCGAAGCGTCAATCCAAGAATCAAAATTAGGAGGATATCCTTTCCAACGTACTTTGACTTCTTTGACACGACGTTTTCCTACTTTACGTGTTCTTCGTTCGAGAATGCTTTCAATGTCGTACACGTCGTCTTCTTTTTTGGTGACACGTTGTAACTCAGGCAAGTAAAACGTTCCTTTTAATACTTCTCCGTTCATGTCTTCCAATTTATAGACGGCAGGATGACGGCCACGCACTCGTTCAGTAACACGAAACAATTCGGTGATCCAATTGGGTAAGTAACCTTTGTCGAAAGTGCGTTTGGTTTTACCAATGCGTACCCAATCTCCCGGGGTTAACACTTCTCCACCTTTCTTGGGGACAGCCCTCGTTCGGGACGTACCAATCAGACGCTCAAAAACAGTCACTTCGTTGTCGGGTGTCACCTCTTGTGGGGCACGTCCAATGCTTCTATGGTAAGATTGATTGTAGGCTTGGACTAAGTGCGGTAAGACGTCCATGTACTTGAGAGTGTGTTGATGCGTAAAATATTTCCACATGCGTTCTTTCAAGGTACGTTGAAAACGTTCCACGATACTGGCTTTGGTTTCAGGATTTTCGGTGGTGAAAAAATGAATGTCACGTTTCTTTAATTCTCGTTGGAAAGCTTGGTTTAGAAATTCGGTGCCTTTGTCGGTTTGCCATCGAAGAGGGTGACGACCACTTTGTTTCAACACCACTTGCAAAGCTCGTACTAACTCTCCGCTCGATTTGGATGTCAATGGTACGACCCAGGCAAATTTAGAAAAGACGTCGATGACACAAAACAAATATTTGTAGCCACGATTGTAGGTGGCTAAATGAGAGACATCAGCTAAATCGGCTTGCCATTGATGATCGATGCCTTCCACTTGAGTGCGACTTCTGTGAAATTTTCGTCGAATGGGTTTGTGTAAAGTGTACGTCGCTTGTTCTTGTAACCATCGTTGTACTGCAGGTAAACGGAGCTTTTTCAAGCGAGTTTTGGCAGCACGATACAATTTCTGAATACCTCCGTAACCTGCAGGGTGAGCTGGATCGTAATAAATGCTGGCTAATACTTTCTCCATGGTTTAGGTTAATAAGTGACCCACTCTTCGAGGATATTGCTTTGGGTGGGACGAAATGGGGGTTGTTTGGAAACGGTTTTACGTGTCCGACGTGCCACAGGAGTTGACGTCGAGGGTACTGGTGGTGGTGGTGGCGGAGGTAATGAGATAGCTTTGGTCTTCTTTTCTTTTCTCACCTCTGGTTTCCTTTCTTTCTTTTTCACTTCTGTTGAAGCAGGAGTAGCCATCATCTTTTTAACCCAAGTTTTGAGTTCTTCTCGTTGGGGAGTGGGAGAAGGGGTCAATAAGGAAGCGGCAATCTTACTCGGAATGGGAGTAGCAGTGGGTGTTTGAAAGAGATCATGGGGTTCTTCTTCCTTGGGTAATGGTGGGGTGACGTCTGTTTTGGCCACTGTAGAGGGTAAGGGCGACGGATTATTCATTAGTGCCTTCAAATCAGACAGAGTAGGTAGAGCTGTTTGTTCCGCAGCTTTTCGATGAAAGAGTTGTAGTCGTTGCAAAAGTTGACCGTACTTTTGCGATTTTTCGGTTTCGGACAAATCGTGGCGATGCATCAAGGATTGCAATTTGTGTTGTAATTGGGACATCTCGTTCAAATCAGGATTGGGTGGTAAATGGGGGGTACGTTGTTCTTGCCAACGATGGTATTCCATCCATCGTTTGTAAGGAACTAAAGTCAGTTTTCGTCCTTCCATGGGCTTACAAAGGTTATGTCTGAGTTCGTGGTGTTCCATGAGTCCCTTTTATCTTCTGGAAGGATCATACATATTGCTACCCATACCTTGGGGACATCCCTTGGGGCATTCCTTGGGTCATCCCTTGTGTCATCCCTTGTAAAAAACCTGGTAATATGCTGGATAGGATGCCGGATTTCGCTAATTCTCCCAACACAGGAAGAAGAAAGGGTAAAAGTCCTCCGCGTTGCACCAACATTTTTTCTTTTGACGAATGGATATTTTCTTTTGGACCATTTGACGAAGAACGTGTCGATGTTTGGCTAAGCATTTTTTCTGGTGTGGAGACAAAGGTATCGTGCCTTTCAAAACATTCAAACAACATTCGCACACGGTATCGATGACATCTTTGGAAGCCGTTTTAATGATTTGTTTTCGCATGGGTGAAGAGGCTTTGGACAGGACAGACAACACGTCTCCATGTTTGACTAAACGAGGAGGTAGTCCTTTCTTTTTCTTTCCCTTGGGGAGTGAATAAGAATGTTTTGTGCGAGGTGACATCTTTGCTTGCTCGTTCCACAATACCACTGACGTCCATGACTTGGAACACACACCCTTTTATCTTTTTTTGTTGTGCCATCACTTGATTTATAAATGGTATCATTTATGGCTGACATCCTTTATAGTTGGTACCTTTAAGAAGAAGTGAAAAAATCCTCCGCGTTGCACCAGCATCTTTTTCTTTTGACGGACGGATATTTTCTTTTGGGTCTTTTGACGACGAACGTGTCGATGTTTGGCTAAACGAGAAGGTAGTCCTTTCCTTTTCTTTCCTTTGTAAGGTGTAGAAAAATGTTTTCTGCGAGGTGACATCTTTACTTGTTCGTTCCACAATGACACTTGTGTCGATGGCTTGAAACACACACCCTTTTATTTACTAGCGCTTTGTCAAAAAAGTAACGATGTGTTTCCAAAAGGATCCTCCTTTTTGGTGACTCTTCTTTAAAAGACTACGTCTTTGGAGGGGATGACGTCGACGTATGGTTTTTAAGCCTTTGGTGGGATGACGAGATTGTCTTTTTCCTTTTCCTTTTTGGACAGCAGAACGACGAGGGTGGTGGTGTGCACGTTATTGAGGAGGCATTCTTGAGTGTTCAGCAGTGGTACAGAAAATACTGATTGACGTCGTGGTCTTCAAGTCATATTTTTATACTGGAATGCGTCGCCACTGATTATCTTTCCGTCGTATCAACTTCATGGCAGGTAACACACGTCGTGAAGGAGTTCGCAATGGACTCAATCGGGATAGTTCTTGTTTGGACAAATCTAATAAACTCTTTAACATGCCAGATCTTTCTTGGACTTTGACTTTGGGGGCAGGTACTTTGTGAGCAGCTGCTACTGCCGCTAATGTGGACGAGGGTGTCACCGGTGGAGGAGACGTTTTGGGAGACGCAGATTTCCAATGTTTCATCAAATTAGGAAAAACGGGTGTCAAATTGGGTTTGGCTGGCATCACCCGCAACGGAGAAGTGGCAGCCCCTGAGGCTACTGGCAACGTAGTCCCTGCCAAACGTCCTTGTAGATCTTTTCTTACAGGTCTTGGTTGACGAAGATAAGGTTGCGTCCTGGCCGAAGTGCCTTTTTTGCGGGTGCCCGCTTTTTTCTGTGGACTTTTCTTTTTCTGTGTTTTGGTCTTGGTACCCTTATTCTTTTTCTTAGGGGCTTGTTTGGCTTTTTTTGTTTTCTTGGGGTGAACTTTGGAAGCATTGGGATCCCATTTTAAAAGGGAACGAATGATGACACCTCCTAGAGAACCACTACCTCCAGGTTTCAATATGATTTGCTTTTTGGTGTGAGAGTCGATGCGAGGATTGGCCAGTTGCGTCAAGGCTACTTTGTTTCTGTCAAAAAAGCGTTTGGTTTGATGTGGAATGTGAATGATGCCTTGCAGTATTTGACGTGCTGTCACCGTAAACCATCGTAAGACTTCTTTGAGACTGGCTTCTAAGACGTGAGCACGTATTTGTGGATTTTTTCGCGACTGATGCCGTACAAGGCACGAATCAATTTGATGGGAAGATGAGACTGAAGGGACGTCATGTTGACGATGTATGAGACAAGGTCAAAGTAACCCAAGGTTTTTATAGATTTTTTGTTTAGTGCTTCATATGGTTATGTCGACGACGAGGACGTGTACACGACAGGTCCTCCGTCTTGACACCAGTCGTGAAACAAATCGGTACGAAATCGCAAATAATCAGGGGTAGTGGGTTTTAAATCCACGAGTAAATAGGCGTGTGGTGTTTGAGTGGCATCATTGTACGCATGAGTCAGCCAAGGTGTTCCTAACTGTTTGGCTAAAACTTGCACTTGTGATTTATCTCGAGGACTTTTAAACAAGACCACGTAATGAGCATTAAGACTAATGGTACGATGGGCTTTACTTTGTTGAAATAAATTTTGTGTAATGTAAATGACACTGGCATTACGATGATGCCCTTTACGTGTAAACCACAGTTTAATTTCTAAGCCAAATGGATAAATACAGGGATAAAATACATAGGGAAACGATCAAAGTGGCATATAAACAAGTCACTGTACAACATTGTTTGGGTAAGAAGGTGTCCTAGAGGTAGTATGTAATGTTCTTATAGTCTCCTCTACATGGGGTACAGTCACATACGTATCCTCTCGAAAGGGTTTTTGTGGGGGAATGTCCATGACAGTTCTGTCTTGAACAGAGGGATTGTCCTGGGTGACAGATTCCTTTTCTTCTTCTTCTTCTGGTACTGTTACTAACACAGGATTAAAAGTGACTTTTTTCACTCGACGATGAATTTTAGGAACACAACGCTTGGGCATAATGGGATGCTTCGTTTGTCCAAGCCTCAAAATCCCAACTTTTCCAGTGACGTACATCTGTCCAATGAGGGTGTAAGTCACAAGCTACACACACATCTTCGTACACTGCTTCCGTACGTAAAAGTTGACGAATCTTTTTTTCTTGGAGAGGTCGAGACGTATCCAGATGAAAGCGTAAGGCTTTGAACAGAATGAGTCTCTCGTGGACATTTAAAGGAGTCACCATACTGTCTTTTTTGATAGGTAGTGTTCGTAAAGTGTCCACAAAGAATCAACAGGTAAACGAAATCCCAGAAAGCAAGTCACTAAAACACACACTACACGTCGACCCCAATTCATAGGGTACAGTTCTTGCAATAAGTGTTCGTAATCTTTCACCGTGTGAATATTCTCATTGATATCCTTCCACGGAATCTGTTCGATCACAAATGATAAAGGTTGTGGCATGGCCGTTCTCTTTTATACTTCTTTAGGTCGAAGACTATCAGTGTATATTAAACACAGAATTAAACACAGAATTAAATCTGCTCAAAAAGCGAAAGTGATTAATATAACGTGTAATTTCGTCCCACTGCCATTCAGGGTAACGGTCAAGAAGGATCAAAACATCTTCAGATGTAAACGTACTAAATTGGAAACAGAGCAAAAAAATACCCTTGATCCAGAGAAATCTAATACGTTGGTTAATTTTTGTCACTTGCCTCTTGTGAATTTCACGACACAAAAGTTCTACAGTCACCCATTGAGATTATTTCTTTAGCAAGACCTTGCCAAACGTCCTTGTAGATCTTCTCTTGCAATTCGTGTGGTAATCCTTGAATATTATGTTTTAGAGAGGGTTTATATACTGGTCTAGGTTTGTTACACGACATGGAGTAGTAGTGTCACTTCCAATCACTAGGTCCCACTAAAGGTAGGTATTGACAATTCGGAGACCATCGAGCATGTTCCAGGTAAGCGGAATCTTTATGTTCCCACTCGTAAATGGATACACCACAACTGAAACACTTGACTTTATCCCCTTCGCCCAAGTAGAAAAATCCGGCTCTGGCTAATTCTTCAGGAGTTGGTCCAGGTAGGTATTTTGGCCATTTATCTTTGAAGGTTTGAAATCGACTTTTAAAGTGGCAGTATTCAGGTAAACTCGTCGGGAACGAATATTCGACTCTCCTCACTTCTGTTCGATGTAGGTACGGTGAAATTCCTAGGAGTCCACGATAACGTGTGGCACCGCTTTCGCATCCCTCAGGTTTGACACGCACAGCATCACTTTCCAGGGTAGATATAGGGGTAGTAGTCATAGCAAAGTTCCCACGATATCCTGCTGAATCGCTAAGGTCACAGCGTCTGGCATCACTACAATCGTACGGTTCAACATCGCACTCTGTAACGCAATTACAGTGCATACCGCAAGGACACTTACAGTTTCCTTCCGGACAACTTCCGTTGCAATGCATGGGTCTTATCCATCCAGTACTTTTCACACTCGGGGAAGGTACATTTGTTTTACAATCCCCAAATTTGAATGATGTCTGTTTAAATGGATTCATCTTCTTTTCGCTGTGCCGTTGTAGTGACAAATGAACTATTGGTCTTGGACGATGTCCCTTTTTATATGCTGCCCAATTTCGACGTGACCGTACGGGAGAGTAAAGTGATTGGGAAGTCGTACTCTTTTTTGGTACACGATTTGATAGACTTTTTCCAAAGGTCGGCTAACGATTTGGTGTGTGGGTAAACGGACAATCTTGTGCGGTTCGTGGGTAGTCACTTGAAACGTTTCATCCTGTCCCGACTGTAAGGCTTCTTGAAGCACGTCAAAGTTCACCACTCGACTGGTGCGATAATTGAGAGTCAATCCTTTCACTTTACATTCGGTGTGTATTTCTCCTTGGTGGTCTCGGTATTCGTAGCCGTAATTTTTAGGACCGCCACTTGCAAAACTTAGAATCGTGTCATCGGGATGTTCATCGGTCCAGGCTCCTAATCGGTCTCCTTCGATGACAGGGTTACACTGGTCCGGTCGGTGAATGTAGATGCAACTGTCCGTGTCAAAATACAACACACGATCTCCTAACAGTTCTAACACTTCGTACAATTTTAAGCGAGCGTGGGCTGTCACGTAAGCCGCAATGATGACATTTCCAAATTTGTCGGCTTCTATAAAGTCTAGTTCTTCTTCGTAATTGACTAAGATCAAGTCCTCACGAATGACGTCCACGTGTTTCATGACTTTGGTTTGGTCGTGAATCATCTGGAAGTAGCGAGAAGGTTCAGACAAATACTCCGTCTTGGGTAAAGACGGTCGTTGTGCCATTTTACCCCACAAGCAATTGAGCATCACTTTGGCAAACGATCGCCTTCCTTCGTTTTTCTCGATGTGGTCTAAAGTGATACCTTCCTGCTCCCGATATTTTTCTTTGAATATCTTTTGGTCTTCGGGAGTGTGACACCAGGAAGGATAGCCACTAGCTTCTTGTTTTAGTTTTAAAAAGGCATCCACGTAGTCTGCAAAAATACCTTTCTGTGTCTCGTTGCCCTTACGGTATTGTTGTGTCTTGGGAAAGTGGTAAATTTCGTACACTTCTAACAGATGGTATCCCAGGTCCAGAGCTTTAAACAATTCCACACTCACCCACGTTCCTGTCAAGGCACGTTCTTCCTGGCTGTGATGACAAGGTTGGTCTTGGTTGCACGTTTCGGCACAAGTGCGACACAAAGGAAACATCAGTTTTCCTTGGCAATGGTGAGGTAAAACGGGATGGTACAAGTCTGTGGGAGGCAAGACTTTGCACTTGATTAATCCTTCGTACTGACGAATGTGGTCCAAGTCAATGTGTTCTGTCATTAATTCTGGATGACCTACGGGAAAGTGACAATATTTGCACACGTAAGGATACAGCGAACACACGTCCAAGTATTTGATTTCTTCTCCCTTCTCCTCGTCCGCTTGGTACAGCAAACAGGTGGCATTCGTCCGTCCTCCGTACAAACTATCCCGTGGGTTCAGGGGGTCCACCAACTTGTAACTTTCTACGATGCGTTTAAACTCGGGATCGGTTTTCAAACGCATATCGTACTCGTGTTCCCACATTTCCACTACCTGGTATCCTTGCTGTTCTAACTTCAAACGTCGCTGACACGTGGTCTGGTACAAGTCTTCCATAGTCCTTTGTAAAAACTGATTTTTGGTGTCACGCTGAGGGTAGCATAGGGGACATCCGTGAAATAAGCATCCGTTAAACTCGTACACGATCTGAGGGTTTTCTAAGTCCCATCCTTCCACCGAATACGTTCCGATGGTCTTTTCGCCTCCTCCGTTGCGAGCGTGTTAGATCCATTTGTCTTCCTTGTCGCACAAGTAATGGAGCCAGCGTAGGGCTTTGACCGAGTATTGACGTTTGACAAAATTTGTCGTTTGAGGACTGATGACAGCTAGAGTATTTTCGGGCATGAAGCGTTTTCGGTACACTAAGGAACATGCTTTGGCAATGGTACAAGCTTCTTTCAAAGGATTGATCCCACCGTATTCCATGAACAATTCTCGAAATTTTCCACAGCAGCGTCGTAAAATGTCCACGTCAGATCGACAATACTTTAACATTTCTTCTTGAAAGTCAAATGGGTTCGAGGCGTGAGTCTGGTACCAAGCATGGAAAGCTTCTCGTTGTTCGGTGCGCATGTTGTCGGGGTCGTAGTCGTCAGCCTCAGGCAAATGGGGTAGAACGGCATGTTGATTGGCTTCGGTATTGAAAAAGTGTGGAAAATAACCTTTAGCCATTTCTGTCATTCCAAACGTTTTAGGCATGCGACTCAATGGCATGGCCAAGTAACACATCGAATCTTTAAACTGTACTTGTCCTACTTGCATAGAAATGATTTTGGCTCCGTTCAAAGTCACTTGAGGCCGTTCGGTACTTTGTTCCGCATAGTATCTAAGCAGAAATTGCCCATCGTATCCCGAGAAATTGTGAGCCATGACCGTGGCATGGCGATGACAATCGCCGTAACGTTCGATGTCTTCTGGACTCCACGTTTCGTCGATGGGGTTTAGAATCCATTGGGCAAAATCGGCTAACGTGTTTGACCCTCGAAAGATTTTTTCACGTCCTCCAGGAATCTTGCTGCAGTGAGGGCAATGACTAAAGATAGGTTCTTGGATGCACTGCTCGCACGCACGGTGAGCCACGCAGAAATTAGGAATGTGAATACCAGTTTCTTGCATGCATTCGAAATCAAAAAAGATAAAATTCCCTTTCTTCTGGGTATCTTCTGGTCGGGGTTGGTATTTTTGAATGAAGCATTCGTGTTCCAAGTCCACGATTTGGTGACAAATGTGACATCGTTTCTTCCCTCGACAAACGTGTAACTTAACACTATTGGTACGTATGCCTTGTCCACAAGTAGGGCACAATCTCAAAAGCTGACAAGTATTTTTCTGCTGTGAACCTTGCATCTTCAAATGTTGTTGGTAACAGGTAGGACTGACAAAAGTGCGCTGACAAACAGGGCAATGCACTCTTTCTTGTCCTTTGTCCAGACAAGGTTGAGAGGCCAAACATCCCTCACATTTCGATCCACAATATTTGTGTTGTTCTCGATTGTTATAACCATAATCACATTTTTCACAGTAGTAACTGTATCCCAGGAATCCAGTGATACTGGTAATGGTATCAAAATGACCATCGTGATGATAGACGTTAATGTATTTTCCGTCTTTGAAATGGTGGCCTCGAAACAAAAGAGGTTCACGCACTTCTTGAGGGTGTACTTTCAAGGTGTAACGTGGAGCCAAGACGTCTTGCAATTTTTGCATTTCTGGAATGCCGCAAGGGCTGTCTCTGGATATCCCCGCTTGCTGTAACAGGAGTTCTGCTTCACTTCGTTGTTTGGCTCGGTCCGATTGTCGAATAGTTTTCCAGGCTCTTTTCCATTCTACCGTATCGTTCTTGTTGGCATACGTTCGTCCCACGACGACAGCACGGGCTAAACACATCTGGTCTTGAGGATTGTTAATTCGGACGAGGCTTAGTTTGTTGTTGCGAAGGTTGTTGACCAATAATACTTTTTTGCGTCCGGTCCCCTGGGGAAGAGACACGTGGGTCATGAACAGTGTGGCTTTTCCATCGGTGATGTGAAACTTGTCGTTGGATTGTTGCACATGTTGAATTTTGTCAATGACTTTGGAAGGTGTTAATTGTGATGGGTTAGTAAACTCGATCCAAACGGGAGACTTTAAATTATCGTGATGAATGGAAAGTCTCAAGCGATCGTCTTCTTTGGCTTGACATTGCTGTTTCAATGCAGTTAACACAGAATCCCACACCTCGGTAATGAACCCTTCTGTATTCTCCAAAGGTACATTGGACTTGAAATCTTTGAACTTTACGGCATACGTGTAAGCCGTTGTTCTAAATTTTCGAGAGGAACGCTTTTCCGTCTCTCGAATGTGATAGTAATTTTCAGGGTTTACTAAGGGTGGTGCACTTTGCTTGGACGTCGATTGCCTGGGTGTAGATTCGGGCTCACTCATGTCATCTTCAAAATCACTGGCATGAATTTGAGCCAAGACTTCAGCTACTGTGCTAGGCGATACATTACGTTTCTGTCTCTTACTGTTTTCTCCTTTCTCCACAACATGATGCGGTCTTTTCATCTTGTCTGCAAAAAGTCAAATGACTACCTTTTAAAGACCATAACCCCTATATATTCATGACCGATCCGTTCATATATAAAGGGTTAGTGTCTAACCTTTCAGTATTCATTTCACTCTCACATTGACCAGAACGATGAAAGAACCTACAGAATTGGAACTTCTCATCAGAGCTTTACGTGGGGTTATACGAAAGTTTTCGTCAGACCAGCCGACGGCCTACTCTCCTTCCTATCGAGATAAAAGTCAAGATACTTGCTATATCTGTAAGAAGAAAGGACATTGGGCTACAGAATGTTCAGATCGTGACAAAAATAAAAAAGGTACCAATAGAGACAAAAGTCAAGATACCTGTTATTATTGTAAAGAGAAAGGACATTGGTCTCCAAACTGCCCTAAGAAACAACAGAAGCAGGAGGAGGAGGAGGAGGAGGAGGAGGAGAGAAATTCTGAACAGGAGGAGGAAGAGGTACCCTCCCCCAAGGAAGAACCCCGACACGTTCACAAAGACAAGAAAAGAAGACGAAACGAAACTGACAAAGAAAAAGAAAAAGCTGTGACAGTAAAGAAAATGAAAAAACAGAAAGAGTGAAACAGAAGAAACCTATGAACTTTTTAAAGTGGTATTGTGTTATGTTATGTTATGATATTGAATTGTAACGTTTGTACTAGAATACACCAGAGAGAAAAAAACGTAAGTGTCTCTTGGTTTTGATTTTATAGAATAAGAACCTACACTCACACATTCCTTCACTCACATGTACATCATGGGTTTAAAAAAAATAATAAAAAAGACTTTTGAGTTTTCATTGAATTAGGCAATTGAAATAGTATTTCTTTTCGAAATAATTGGAGTGGCCCTGAAAAGGACTGTTGGTGCTTTGTGTGTTTAAAACAAAACAAACTCAGAAACGGGACGAAATCCTCTTGAGCTGACTTAAGCCTTTGCCACGGCCAAGGCCTACTTCGGGACTGGTGGTTCCTGTCAATGATTTGGTAGAAATCACTAACGGTGGTATGGCAGACGCAGTCACAGAGAGATCGGGTTGTTTAGCTCGAGAAGGTCTTTTTCTCTTCGGTCGTGATAAAGAAGTCTGATACATTTGTTTCAGACTCCTTAACTCAGCTAAAATATCTAAAAGTACCGTCGTGACCATTTGATTTTCACTATTTTCTTTCTGTCCTTGGTCTTCTTTCTTCTCGGTTGCTGCTGCTGATACTGTTTCTTCCTGGTGTTTCCTTCTTGCTTCTTCTTCCTGCTGTTGAATAAGAAAAGCTTGTTCTTCTACTTTCTGTTGTTGTAAAAATCACTCCATTTCTTCTTTTGTCTCTGCTTAAAATCATTGACGTGTAAATAAGAAGAAGCAGAAGGTAAAGAAGGTTCCGGAATAAATTCTTGCGATGTTAAAAAATCCACAATATCCCAGATAAAATCAACTTCTTCTGGATGTAGATTTGTCATGACTTTAGTAGTCACTGCTGGCCCATGACTTGCTGTCTCTACTCCTGTCTCACCCCAATTCATCGTCTTCTTAGTGTCCGCCATGATTGACAACTCTGTCTCATCGATTGACTGCGCACAGGCGTTAGTACCTCTATATAGAAAAGGTGACATCACAGACTGCTCTCTTCCGATTGGATGACTGTGACTGACTTTTGTAACGCGTGTTTGGATTGGTGGATAAACTCAATCCGTTTCGATCCGCTCTTCCCCTATAAATAACCGCAGTACACGGCATTCGCTTCACCTGTTTCTCATCACAAGATGTGGACTAATGTAGAATCTTCTACCCTTATTTCTACCATGCTGTTTCGGACTGACATACCCATGTATGTCAGATCATCGTGGAGTGTCATTCATATGACGGATACAGCCTTTTGGAAGAGAAGGGTATACGTAGAAAGACAAGGTTGCTTAAAGAGCATTCTCTTCTATGGACCCACAGTGAGGAGAAGTTTAAGGAAGAGAAGAAGATCTGTGAGATGTCCTCTATGTTAACAAGATACTGTTAACATTACACATAACGGCCCTTTTCAGGGCCACTCATAGGTCTCGAAAAGATATTAGCTTTCATTGCCACCCTTTTTTTTCCCTTGTCGCTTTACAGTCCCCTCTACATATACAAATCATATTTCCCATGTTCCATTTCCCTTGAGGCTAGATAGGCCCAAATAGTTCCCATGTTCAATTTCCCTTGAGGCTAGATAGACCCACTATGTTCAATTTCCCTTGAGGCTAAATAGGCCCAAATAGTTCCCCATGTTAAATTTCCCTTGAGGCTAGATAGACCCACCATGTTAAATTCCCCTTGAGGCTAGATGTGCCCAAGCCCTTTTTGACTGGATTTTCCATTGAGGCTAGAGTGCCCCCTATTACTACTTACATGACATGAGATTCCACTGCTGTAGTATGGAGCTAAACATGTCTGCCTTACGTTTGTATAGCTTCTAATTCCTAACAAGGTTATTCAGTTCACCTTGTGTTATGAGGTTTGGTTCAATGGAGGTGGATGGGAGAAAATATGGGTCATGTGACATTAATGGTTCATAACTAGAGGTTTCATCCTCTTCCTGGTCCTCGTCTGACTCAAGTGCGAATAATTATTGCACACCAGTAACAGGCAGTTCTTATCCGTCGGGTACTGGGCGTGTAGCTGATGGAATGTTTGGATACTGCATAGTCTTCTTGTTCTTCTATTTCACATATTTTCCAACTGGAAGCACCATGCAGAAGTAACAATTGCTGATATGGCTCACTTCATATCATTGACACTGCACATATTATAGATTTCCTTTTATTCTTCAACCATTGGCGTAAATCTGTTGCACAAGTGTTGCAGTATGTGTGTGGGGTCTACCTCCTGTCCTGAAGTCCAAATCTGCAGCCAAAATGAAGGTGATAGGATTTCTTAACCATAGGTTATACTGTGCTTTTTTGATACAAACGTCACTCACCGCAAACATAACAGAAGTTATCTGCATTGTTCACACAAGTACGATGGATGTCTGCTCACTTTGGCTACACAGAAATGTATTCCATCGCAAAATCCAACACTGACAAATAAGAGAGCACGACACTGTATGATTTCTAGAGCAGGTAAAGGGCAGAGTGATGTAAGCTTAGTCATTATTACATCATCTTGCTTCAGATTACATTATTCATTGTTTGATCTAAAAAGCAAGCACTGTCCAAACACAGTCATTGATTTATTCATATATCCAGTCAACGACGTATTTTCGTCATTTCTTGTTTAAATTGAGACCCCTTCAATTTATAACTCACTTATCCTCGGCCATTCCCACGTCATTGGTCGTATATACTGACCCAGTATCATATCTTTAAAACTAGAGCCAATCAACAATTTTAAGCATCATTTTCGTTCTTAGTGACTAAGAATTAGTCAAGTTTGACTGCAATTATTTCAGAAACAATTTGGCGGTACACCAGTGACATTTAAGGTTTCAAAGGAAAGAGTTAAAAGTCATTCACACTGATAACATTTATTTTGAACAAATATTAATGTCTTTAGTAACAAAGAAAGAAAGGGATCAAAACAGACTATAGTGATTTTGCTGGAGAGATTTAGACATAAACGGGATGAAGTGTGAGCAATGAATTAAATGCATAAATGAAATTGAGGCAAAATAAATAATAGCTAATATAATTTTAGAAAGGAACTTAGATTTAGGTGAGAAAATAAGGATGTGTCTTACCGTTAAATAATGTCGTACCGTAAACAAAATGTTGGAACAATTAAAATCATTATGCTAATTAGCAAATAAACTTTCGAACCGATTCCCACCATTGCGAGAAATGTTTTTTCATACAGTCTTCCTTTGCTTGACGGAGTCGGTTTTGGTGGAAAGCATGGGCTTTTTATATATTTACCATCGAGGCAATTGATGTTTGCTTATTCAACGTACACTATGCGAGATAGTTAGATTCATATTGCGAACATTAACTATCTAACTAAACGTATATATCGTATTCAATCATTCTCGAAATATAAGAGACAAACACACAAAAAAATCGATTGTTTTAATCCCCACTCATAAAGCTTTTAACAGATATGTGGAATGTAGAATTACAGGTTCAGGATCACAGTCTATTCAGGTATAACAATAACATACTCCTAAATGTTATTTACTGAATATTCTGTAATTCCAAATTTAATGTATTAGTTTTATTGAGCACGTTGTAATTAAAGTGCAAATTGTAAATAAATATATCCACCCAAATTAAAAGTTGAGTACAAGAATATTACTGAATCCAATTCGATAGTTAAGGTAGGAATGATTAATTTTTCAAGTAGACTACATTGTTATGAAAAAATTAGACAAAGACAACATTTTTATGAAAAGCTAAGACACAATAATAGAACCAGGATGTAGATCAGTCTCCTATCTACTATATTCAAAGTTGTCATGATTTGTAGGAATTTCCAAGTGGAAAAACTAATGTACTTTGTAATGATGAAAACAAAAACGTTTACTTCCGATAAATATGATTTGCATATTTAATCTACAATCACAGAAAAATAATAACTATGTATCACGCTGTTTATACAGTGAATGCGTCTAGCCAGATAGACTGAAGGTTTAACAACAACGGTATAGTCTTCTAGTAATGGAAACATTTGCATATCTAACTTTACTGTTATTACGATTTGAGTGTTGAAGATGAAGATGACAAGAATAGTGATGATGACATAGATATTAGTTTATGACTTTATGTCACATTCAGCTAGTTAGATCTGTCTCTTTTCAGTAAAAATTAGCGACGTTCAAATTAATTACAATAGCATTCTGTGATAATCAGTTTGAGATATTAAATAACAATTAGTGACAATCAATAAAATACGTTTAAATTACCTGATTAGTCATCCAGTTAGGATACATAAACCGTCCTAAAATGCTGATATTGAAAAAGAGCAAAAAGGGAATTAAACATAGCATCTAAAAACGGCAAACGTCCTAATGATCTAGATGAATTGTATAAGTAATAATAAGTAAGAGAATGCTGAGCTTATACACATCATATTATCCAAAGAAAGTCCAAAGACGGTATGTAACAATTGGACTTGAAAAAGTCTCTATAGCTATATATACAAGAAAAGAAAAATACAAGTAAGTACAACATTAGCTCCTTTGCAACTTTGATTTTATAGCTGTTTTTTTAAAGTTAATAAAATGCATTTTTATAACTGATCTTAATTGCTATTATGAAATGACCACAGAATGGTCCAATACTTTTAAATAATTTCAAATTGGTAAGACTGGTCCTGTGTTTCATTCGTTTTTTTTAATGTTTTTATATCCCAGTTGAGATAATAATAATAACAATGAGTACTTTGTATAGAGCCTAATCTTACGAAGCTCTAAGCGCTTTACACCATCAATAATGCTATCACTACACTACAGAACAACAAATGACAAAAACAATGAAATTGGAAAACATAAAAACATGCTGAAAACATATAAGATACAAAACATGATTAGGTCGCTAAGTTTGTCACTGCAGTCGAAACAGATGAGTCTTAAGAGCAATCTTAAAAGGGACAACTGTGTCTTTGTGTCTAGTTTCAATGGGCAATTCGTTCCACGTCGCCGGGCCCTGGTGTGCAAACGAACGTTGTCCATATGACTTTGTTTTCACCTTGGAAACAATGAGTATACGATTACCAGAAGAAGAGCGTAAGGATCTAGCTGGTATATACACATGGGTGAGTCTGGATTGGTATGTTGGACTGGAGTCTGTCATTGAAATATAGCACAGAGAACAAATGTTTGATTCTGTATCGAATTGATGGCCAGTGTAGGGTACAGAGCAGTGGTGAGGTGTGCTCTGATCGAGGTACTCTAAAGATGATCCGTGCAGCTGTGTTTTGAACTTTTTGAAGTTTCTGGAGTAAATATTGTGACGAACCAGACAGAATTGAGTTACAATAGTCCAGTCTTGAAAGTATTAATGAACACACAAGTGTTTTAGTGGCATCAACTGAAAGATATTTACGAATGGAACTGATGCGTCTCAATTCAAGATATGCAGCCTTGCATATGTTCATGACATGTTTGTGCAATGTGAGAGTTCTGTCTAGAGTAACGCCTAGGTTCCATACTGACTGTGAGAATTTAATGTTGGTGTTGCTGATATTTATTGTCTGAGGTAAAGTATGTGAATGAGAAAGTCTTTGTGTTGTGATCAGAATAGCCTCAGTTTTATCATCATTCATCTGCAGCTTGTTACATGTCATCCATGATTTCACATCAGAAATGCACTTCTCTACTCCATGGATGGTAGCATCAACTTCAGTTGGGTGGCTAGACTTGTATATTTGGGTGTCATCAGCATACAATTGGTGCGACATTGGGTGATGATCTATGACGCTTGAGAGCGGCTGAGTATACAGAATGAAGAGAACAGGTCCTAGAACAGATCCCTGTGGAACACCATAACATACGTCAACTGGGCTGGAGTGTATTCCATTCGTAGATATAATTTTTGTCCTGTTAACTAATTAGGACTTGAACCACTGTAAGGCTATATTCTGAATGCCAAATACATGCTGAAGACGGTGAAGTAATATATCATGGTCTATTTAGTCAAATGCTGATAAATCCAGGAGAGTGAGGACTGTATTCTTTGAACTATCCAAAGCAGAGAGAATGTCACTAAATACTTTCAGAAGAGTAGTTTCCGTATTGTGGCAAGGGCGATATGCAGACTGTACATTGCTAAAAAGACTGTTTGAATTCAAATGAGATACAAGTTGAGTTAGAACAACCTTTTCTAAGATTTTTTTATATGAATGGGAGATTAGAAACTGACCGGTAGTTCTTTAAATCGTTATGGTCCAGTATTGGTTTCTTCAGCAGTGGCTTTACGATGGCAGTTTTGAAAAATGATGGGAATTCCCCTGATGAGAGAGAGATACTAATAACATCAGTTAGTGAAGGCAATATTTGGTCTAAGCACTCAAGCAGCAGTGATGTCGGAATTGGATCAAGTTCGCAAGACTTTGGTGCGCTTTTCATCACGATTGTCCGTACTAAATCAATAGAAAAAGGTTAAAATACTCCTAACGGTTGTCGCTGAAATTCTGCATCATAACTGTATGGTGACGAATCAGTTGAAATTGTGCTGTCAAGCGAATCTCTAATGGTTTGTACTTTGTCATCGAAGAAATTTGCAAATTGGTCTGGTAGGTCTAGTGGAGAGAAGGTTGTTGCAAGTGGTGTACATTTGTTCCTTGACATTAGTTTGTTAGTTGTCTCGAAGAGCTCTTTGCAGCTGGAACTCTCCGTGATCTTAGTACTGATGATTTCGCTAAATGGACTATGTTTATGACGTTCTTCTTAGCGGCTTCGTAGATTTGTTTATGAATAGTGAGGGTGGAAAGCCAAAGCCTCTCTGCTTTTCGGCGATGTCTTTTAGCAGTGCGAAGCTGGTCCCTAACACTGCTATACCATGGATAACACTTTTTTCTATTGATACTCCGCATTTGGTGGCTGGGGCATGTTTTTCAAGCAATGAACGCAGGCAGTTATCAAGTTGTTCCGCTGTTGGGTGTAAGAAAGTTGTTAGGTTTTCTTGGATGTCATGCATGAATTTGGTTCTATTTATCATACGGAGGTTTCTCTTAGTAGCAAATAGAGGTGGAGGGTTAGGGACTGATACGTCGAGATGGCATACAATGCAGAGGTGATCCGATGGAAGTTGGTGGAATACAAGAGTGGATTGAAGAATGTTATCATCAGGTCTATAAAGAAACCAGTCTAAAATGTGACCAAGTTTATGGGTAGGTTGGTTAACTGACTGTTTAAGATTGTAAACATGAATGGAATCTAGGATTTTTTGACGTGTTAATCCACCAAATTATATACTATCTAATGTAACTTATATCATTTTAAATAGAAGAGTCCGACCCTTGAGTGACATTCTCTGTTGCACTTGCTGCAGGTGTATGCTGATGCTTGCTGAGGATGTTTTTGGTTCGCCTTCCTCCTGGCTCTCTTTGCAGCGAGGTTTGTGTTTCTCATCTCCTCAGCTTTCTGAGTGCCCTGTCTGACAGCAAGACGCCACGCGGAGCGGTCGTGAGCACAGCTCTCCCAATTGTTTATGTTGATGTTGGCTGTCTTCATGTCCTTTTCGCAGACATCTTTGTAGCGCAGACGTGGCCTTCCAGTCGTTCGTGCACCTTCTACAAGCTCGTCGTACAGCAGGTCCTTGGGTATGCGGCCTGGGTCCATTCTCCTAACATGGCCTAGCCAGCGAAGGCGCCTCTCGCTGAGAATGGAGAACATGCTGTTCATGCCGGTGCATTTCAGAACCTCTGTGTTGGGAACTTTGTCCTGCCACTGGATACGCAGAATGCGCCGCAAGCATCTCAGGTGGAAGCTGTTGAGTTTCCTCACGTGACTCGCGTAGGTGGTCCATGCCTCGCTGCTGTAAAGGAGTGTGCTGAGCACGCATGCCTGGTAGACGCGCAGTTTGGTCTTCTCGGTGAGGTTGTGATTGTCCCAGACCCTCTGGTTCAGTCTCGCCATAACTGCTGATGCCTTGGCAATCCGGCCATTTACATCAGTATCAACGGAGAGCGAGTTGGAGATCGTGGACCCAAGGTATGTGTAGTCCTCAACAACTTCCAGGTTGTACCCATCAATGGCGATGGTGGGAGAGGAGTCTGCGTCCGGCACCATTACATTCGTCTTCTTCAGACTGATGGTCAGTCCGAACTCCTTGCAGGCGTGGGAGAGGCGGCATACTAGCTGCTGCAGTCCATCTTCCGTGTGTGATGTCAAGGCTGCATCGTCGGCGAAGAGCAATTCACGGATGAGAACCTTTGTAACTTTAGTCTTTGCACGGAGACTGGCGATGTTAAACAGCTTTCCGTCAGTCCTGGTGTGTATATACACACCCTCGCTGAAGTCCTTGAAGGCGTACTGGAGGAGAATGGAAAAGAAGATGGCAAAGATAGCTGGCGCAAGGACACAGCCTTGCTTCACTTCGCTGCTGACTGGGAAGGCCTCTGACGTTGCGCCGTTGAAGCACACTGTGCTGTGCATATTCTCATGGAACGATGTTATGATAGCGAGCAGTCGTGGGGGCAGCCTATCTTCTTAAGGATCCTGAAGAGTCCGCTCCGGCTGACCAGGTCAAATGCCTTGGTCAGGTCTATGAAGGCAATGTAGAGGGGCATCTGTTGCTCACGACACTTCCCTGCAGCTGTCGTAGTGAGAAGATCACGTCTATAGTTGACCTGCCTGCTCGGAAGCCACACTGGGACTCGGGGTAGACTCGGGATGCTAGGGTCTGCAAGCGCGCCAGGACGACATGGGCGAACGCCTTTCCAACAATACTGAGAAGAGAGATGCCCCGGTAGTTGTTGCAGTCACTGCGGTCTCCTTTGTTCTTGTATAGAGTGACAATGTTTGCATCTCGCATGTCCTGGGGGATGTTACCTTGTCCCCAGCAGAGGCAGAGGAGTTCGTGCAGAGGCTAGATTAGTGCTGGTTTCCCTATCTTTAGGACTTCAGGCGGAATGCCGTCACTCCCAGGGGCCTTCCCACAAGCGAGGCAGTCGATGGCTTTGCTAAGCTCTTCCAGGGTGGGTGGTGTGTCTAGTTCCTCTAAGACTGGCAGGTCTGGGATGGCGTCTAGGGTGGTATCATACGTGAAATATAGAATATGTGATATATATTTATTTGGGAATGCACTAGATTAATTTGATGGATAACCCTGGTTTGATTATTTTATTAGATTTTGAAAAATACATTGGTTTCATAAAATGTTCTATTTTTGTAAAAATATTAAGATGATAAAAAACTGAATGTCTGAAACAAGTTAGCTTGATGAAATATAAATAAAAAATTGTCACATCGAAGAATAAAATTTGACTCAAACCTTTTAACAGCAGTATGTTCCATAGATAATCGCCCACTGGGTAATATTTCAGGTTATCTTCTGGGTAGGGTGGGGTGGGTGGTGGAGGAAACAAATATATCTCATGATAAAGAAAAAGAAAAGAGAAAATTAAGGAGAGAAAAGAAAGTAACTTGGAAAAGTTTGGAAACATTTATAAAGTAGATGCTTCGTATACCAAAGATCTCAGCAGAACTGATTGCGGAAATAGAATGAGAACTGATTACGGAAATGGAATGAAAACTGAAGAAGAGTAACTAAATCGAATTCGTTTTAGCTCCAAAATAACATGTAATGTGGAAGGAGAGAAGTATGCACACTTTTCTGTAATTTGGAAGAGAGACATTATTTAGCTAAAGCTATTGCAAACGTTGAATCGTCAAATATACTAGCAGTACAAACAGATATTATATATTCATGTATATATATATATATATATATATATATTTTATTTAGAAGCAGTATATTTTTCTTGGCGCCTTTACAGTTCAAACAATGTTTCTTAAAATATAGACGTGCACGAAAATGGTTTTGTTTCGAAATAATATTTGTTACGTGGTGGTTGTGGTTATCGTTATCTAGAAGTGTTATTGCCCTATCGAGACAATAATAAAATAAAATATGCACTTAATAGATGGAATAACAGAGATCCGAGCAGAAGTATAGAATAGAACAATACGAGTACCAGTCTGTAAAATAAGGCAATTTGATCAATTATGTAAACAAGATGAAATTGAAGATGACATTTGAATGAAACGCTTTCTCTTATAACTATAATTTGCAGGTTTATAAAAATACAAATATCATCATGTAATCGAGAGAACGATAGAACTTGCCTTCCATATTCAACGTTAGTGACAGGTTAGAGTTGACTTATTCATTTTACGCTTTTCTTTCTGTCTCCATCTGTGTCTATCTGTCTATCTGTTTCTGTCTCTGTCTCTCTCTGTCTCTGTCTCTCTCTCTCTCTCTCTCTCTCTCTCTCTCTAGCTAACATTTTATTGCCAAACATTTTCAGACATAGTAATATAAATTCCAAACCTATATGATTCATATAATTCAAGATAGATAACATTCATACAATCCTCTCAAACTCATATCAAAACAGTAATGAATGAAATAAAATAAACGCGTTATATAACAGTGTAGATAATTTAATGAAAGCAATTATCTTAAGAACTCTTTAAATTGATTTATGAATTTGAAAGCAAAATAATTCATACCAATAGTTACAAATTCAAAAAACGAAAATTGCATTAGACTGAGACATACATTGAGCTTTCCGAGACTCGATTGCTTCTAAGTAGCAGAATTTCTCTGCACCTGAAGTTCCGAGTCTCTCAACTTCCAGACACCCATCCCTTGGACAATATTATTGTGAATGTAGTCCCTGCTAATGTCGGAGTCAAGATTTATCACTTCAGCAGGAAAACCTCGACTGTCTAATTTTCGTCTTGAAACATACACCTCTTATTTAGCTTAACCAATCAGGATTAAATTTATATAATCGTCCATCGAAGTTAGAATAACTTTCTATTTTCTACTACGCTCCTATTAGAGAAACCAGTTCCTGGAACATTTTACTTGTGACACTTAGTTCAAATGGCAAAATCTTCTCTCTGGATTGTCTCTTCTTTGTCGTTATCCGCTACTTTAACCCAAAATAAACATGTCTCTCCATCTGTCTGACCATTAACCTAATGGATTCAAATGAAAAATCAATCATACCCCATGGCAGGATGTTAACACTAATGCATGATTTAATATGGCACCTATTCCATTGGTCAATTTAATATGGTACCTATTCCATTGGTCAATTTAATATGGTACCTATTCCATTGGTCAATTTAATATGGTACCTATTCCACTGGTCAATTTAATATGGTACCTATTCCATTGGTCAATTTAATATGGTACCTATTCCATTGGTCAATTAAATATTTTTTCGTGTTGCACTGACTGGTGCAAGATTCATTCTATCATATAATACATATAAGATCTTAAAACTTCACAGTTCCAAATTTACTAATATATCTGACGAAGAAAGTAATTCTTTAGAAGGGCCTCTCACACTCCAAAGATATTTACAAGGTCTGAAGAAAACCAATGACACTATTAGCTAGATCACGGTTAGGGCACATTTTATCCGTTCTTCCATTAGTTTATTTCAATAAAGTCTCACAATACAATGCATCAACTATAACATCTTAGTATAATGGCCTATCAATTGCTAGAGGGGGTGTCTTTGGGTCCATGAGTCCTCTATCCAATTTACAAGGTATGCGGAAAATCCCATCTCATATTACCTTACTCCCAGTAGGTTTCCCACCCTATTTTCAAGTCCTATATTAGGGAAAGATTTTAAATAAAATGCTTTATGCCCTGCAATACATTGTCTGCTTATCTCATAGGAGTGCGTATGTGTCTTAGTTTTATAAAAATCGTCGGGACGGATGCCATGGATGGGGAAGGGGACGGGAGGGGCACTTGTTAAATTACTATTGCACAAATAATAAATCACGTTTTCTTAAATATATGCACAGTTTAAAAGCCTTGTACATTTTGTATTTGTAGCCTGAATTATGAGCTATATTTCATTATTTAAAAGACAGTACCGGTCCTTTTTCTTTTCTTTTTTTTGGATTGGTTTACTAATCTTTTCATTGTCCAAAACGTAAATCTTTTTCTTTCTAAAATTGGCCGTGTAGGTAGTGGGAATTGTGTTATGTATAGCCATTGTAGATTTAGTAGTCTGCCAACAACAGACTGATATATGATTTATTACACGTTCACAACAGGCCGATGTTCAATTTATTGCATGCTCTTTACACCTTAATGGTCAATAACATTATTGATTGTTGATGGAAGAATGCTCTTTGTATACTATCTCCGGCTTCTTTACAAATTGAAAGCGTCATGAAGTGACAAAATACTTCAGGATAATTTGATATTAAGTACAAGGTATCATTTTGATTTCAAGAACTGGCCTGCTGAGACCACGCTGTCGTGTTCTTAGAGTTCTCTTAAATAGTCGATTCTTGTATGGATGATTTGTTGCCAATCTAAATTCCATTGCCTCTCCTGCACGCAATCTTCAGGCGTGAGATGGACCTTGGAGAGAGCAAATGCCCATCTATAATTCACACGTGAAGAGACGGGTCACCACCTCTTCCGAATTAGCGACCATTAGATGTGAAAGTTACTTTTCTACAAATATCAGGAGACAGCAACCATTGCTTCAAATTTACTTAATCCACAAAAGCTTGTTATTTTCCAAATGATTCGCTATTTTCCTATTTTAAAAGCCTGTGTATTTCAACAAATTGGGCGAAGGAAATATAGTGCTGATGACCAGGGCGTGAAAGTCTCCACGAAACATTTTAGAACCGTGCCATCGGTCGATCAGCTGAATTAGTTAAGTAGATAGATCTTGTTCATGATTGAGAAAGTCGACAGTTTCCTGGCATGCAATATAGATCGGATGAAATGAGGTATGACTCAGAGATGCGTGATATGTTAGACAATTAAAATGCATACAGGATTTGAGAAATAATGTTACTCTAAAAAAATTTTGTTTTCTTTGGATATAATAAATAAAAAACTTAGAATGTGCATAACGTGTTCGTTATTTATGAAGACATCAAGTTACTGTTATCATATCTAAAAATAGAAACTACGATCATATTCACGTTATATCTCTTTAACTTTTGCAAAAGTAATTGTACGAATCCTGCACTCATAAAGCTTTCATTTACTTTGTTTCATGTCAATGAGGCAACAAAATACTATCAAGAAGCAAGCATTAGTAAGTGATCAAAACAAAATTTTGACATTAAAAGTATGCCCAGTCGACGATAATAATTTGTATTATGGCGATTCTTGTATCATCTGTGTTGAATGATCGATACATTTTTATTTAAATTAAATTGCATTTTCATGTAACTTTGGTCAGAATATTAAAATTTGCAATATTATTGATATGTCAATTTTGGGAAATGCAAGCAAAATGTTTATACTAAACAATACAGGGAGTTTTCAAAACTTCTCTATTTAAACTCACAATTACATTTTTCTCGGATATTTCTCAGAGTAACTTAACTATGTTAAGCAAAGTTTATGGAACACCTAATTGTTCTATTACGAAACGTATTCTGTTTTCAAAATGCGTTATATCAATACAATACTGCGTACACATTTCATGTGGAAGTTAGATCATAACATATTTATTGTTGTAGTATTGAACATAAATTTAATAAAAGTATTATGCCTTCATTTGACAACAACAGATTCGTGATTGACGCAATATCATGCGCAACAGTTTTAATATAAGGACGTTTTTGCCAGATAGAAAATAGATATGTAGATTTTATTACCTTCATGAAATGATACTCCATCATTTCCTGTTCTGAAAGACTTTGTTGATTCTGTAGCATTACTTAAGTGTTTCAATTTTACGACATAGGTTTTGGAACGTAGCTCTCCTCCCCCACTCAGAAATGTTCTTAAAGAATCAAGAAAGCGTAAACTACTCACTCTTTTTAATAAAATTAAATGTTTTATTATAATCATAGTCAAGAGGATAATTAAAAATTTAAACGAAATAGTAAAAAAAATGATTAATTTACATTTCTAAAGGTTACAAAACAACATCTAAACATTTTGACAATCGCATTGACAATAATCCCACTGTTAAAACGAAGTCATATGGACAATGTTTTTTGTTTTGAAGAGCCCAGCTACATGGAATGAATTGCCCAAACATCTTCTACACAAGAACACTGTACTCTCATTCATTCCATTCTTAAAACTCGACTACAAGTCCAGACCTAATAATGTTTTAATTCCTTAATTATTGTCAGCATATTTTGTTTCGTAATTTCATGGTGTATTTTTTATCGTAATCTTTTTTTCAATGCTTAAATTTTATTGTGATTAAGTATCGTAATGCGCTTAAAGCTTGTCAAGATACGGCGCTGTACTAAATCAGCATCATGATCATGATTATCGTCATCATCATTATCATCATCATCATCATCATCATCATGTTACTATTATTGGTAGTAATCGTTTTAGTAGTAGTAGTAGTAGTAGTAGTAGTAGTAGTAGTAATAGTAGCAGCAGCAGTGGTAGTAGTAGTAAAAACAGCAAACGAAAGTAAACAAAAGAAACAAAAACAGTAAAGAAAGAAAATCATGAAATTGTCAGGTTTGGCTTATATATGCATTTTATCAAAACAATGCACATAGATTCACAAAAATTGAACCCTTATATTTATTCAATTGATTAAAACCTATTAATACAGATATTTCCGAATATAAAAAGTTATGCAAAACAAAGCAAATTTATGAACTGACCCTTAATGTTGATGACTTCAAAGTAGGTTTTTGAGGGCATTTTACGTAAGCATCATTCAACACCGGGATTTAATAGAACTCGGCTAGACTATATAGCATTACATCATTACGATTTAGTACAAAAATTACAAGCGCCTAGATGACCACGGTGACGAGCTCTTTAACCAAATTCATTCGTGCCAGACACACACACACACACACACACACACCATAAAAGCAACATTATTCTCAAACTGCAGATTGTTTGATATACATCGTGAAGATCCTTGACATGAAGGAAACAAAACATGCTTAATGCAAAGGTCAATTTAAATAACGCTAAGAAGACAACACTCAAGTATCTTTATGCACGTGATCGATTTCCCCATCACGGGATTAAATATTTTGGTACATTACATAAGAGATCTGTTAAAGCATAATTGTTTCACGCCGAGCAGTTTTTCTATGTATATAATAGCATTAACATAAAAATATTGAACAAAACACATCAGCCCTACCTTTAAGATATGCGATAACACTCATAAAATCCGTATTCACTAATGCATCTGTTAAACTATAAGCAAAGCTATATAATACGGTTAAGTTTAATTATTTTTGTTTTGTTTTACTTTAATGAAAAAGTTCACCTGTACAGGCTAGATGACAAACAAACCTAAGAAATGGAATTCGTTATTTTCGTACATTTAAAAGTTCATTTTTATGACACAAAATATTGCCCTGTAAGCTTTGCAGACAAAACATGAGAACAGTTTTGTGTTGTAGACCTTATACGGTTAAAATAATTTTCCTTCCAACATGAAAACGTCCACAATACGTGTTAGTTGGTTAGCGAGACTGGGAAATATTGCATACGTCATAAGGTTAAAGGTCATTTTCATTCTGTGGAAGAAAATTCTCCCCGATCATAATATAATGTGATTTTTGTATTTCAGAAAATGGATTAAAAAATATTACAATGAAAAATAAGGTCATTGAACAAGTTTAAAGAAAAGATAGGAGTGATTAGCATACAATCTATCAAATTCACGTTATAGGAATAAGTGCAAAAGTCAACGAAAAGGCAAAGAAGAATCTGATTGCAAAATTACTGAGAAAAATGCAAAGAAAAGTATTTCTTTTAAAAGATCCCAAAACATTATGATAACAAGGAATCATCGAGGGCAAAGGGTGGACAAATATAGTTAATTGAGAGTAACATTAAAATGAGATAAAATTAAATCTGATGCCACGGGTCAGAAAATTTAAAACCCCTACAGTAGCCCGTGATGAAAGATGGAATGGTATCGTTGAACGGTCATGATACGTTATTCGTATATTATTTTAAATTAAAGTTTTATTTTTTTAAAATTAAATTTCAAACCTATGTGTCAGGATTATGAAAAGATAATTTACTCAACTCTCAGAGTAATCACACCTTTGATGTAATCATTGACCTTGAAAGATTCTTATCTTTTGACAATTTCACTTTGGTCAGGATAGTATATGTAATGGGTGATGAATATAGTTATGTAAAAGTCCTTGTGCTATTAGTTAGACCAGTGTAAAATGACTTAAGAATCTATAATTATTACTTCACTTACTTAAATATTCATGCTTGATGGTAAGTCTTTATAGTTTTTCATAATCACGATAAAGCTACCGTAAGGTTTTATGTTACATGATGCAATGTGTTGATGATTTATCAATTAAGATTACTCTGTTTGTTAGGTCTATACTATCGCCATGAAGTTAAAGCATTTTGCAGCATTGCATTCATTTTTCTTTTCTTTCCATATTATTAACAACGCCGGGGGGGGGGGGGGGGGGGGCGGGCGGTAACAGTTTTTTGTGTAGTCAGATAGTGCATTGGAAACATCAATAAATAGTTCTACAACTTTTTCAATCGGTTTTTTTTACCTATTCAGATCTTCAGGAGTATGTTTAATACGAATGCGCCAATTACAAAGCAACTAGTGTCCGTTTAATCGTGAAATCTTGCTTCATTATTTACAGATCCATATTCTTTTTATTGTCAACACATTAGCACGCAAGACAGATTGGGTGGGGGAATAACAATGTGAATGACAAACATCCAGTGAATTATCCGTTACCATTTTATGCCATGTTTTCTTTTTCAATTTTAATTTAATTTTAAAAAATGTAAATTATTGCAACATGTAGCAGTGATTTCGAAAACTTTGCATATTGCATATATCTTCTTAGTATATTTGCAAACTCTTTATGTATATTGTCGTGTTCATTGTTTTATTTGCTACATATATTGTTAATTCCTCATTGTAGTATTTACATGTAGAAAGAAGAAAATACAGCCTTTCCGTTTTCCTTGGCATGTTAAAGAAATAACTATAATTCATTCCTAATGTTTTCACTAAGAAGGTCCATCTGTTTCTATTTTTACACGTATAATTTATATTTTTGCTTCACAATCATATAATTCTTATTTATATCATATGCGTCTCTCCTACTCTGTGATGTTTATTTTTTACCTTGATTCCTGTCCGCTCATTCCTAGAAAAATGTTTAAACTTGCCACAGTACAAATTACCTTTTTTCACATACTGAATTATTTCATGAGATGAAACGCATTCTAACGTATTGGTAATATTTTTGCATACTCACTAGGTAATTTCCTAATCTTAAAGTAAACGTGGAAATTTGAAAGATTTTGTTTGCTAAATATTTCATACACCACAATCAGATGTAACCTAACGAAAATCCCAGTTTACTTCATTTGCCAGCAGTGTGCATACTACACTGTTCTCTGTATATTCTCATGTATTCATCATTGTTTAATTTCAAAGTTTACTTTTACTAATATTTAAATATTTGTTTGTGAACACCTGAGCTTCTGTGTGGTAAATTCATATTCCAGCATAAAACTGTTGGGGACAATAACATCAATGATATACATGTAGTATAACATAGAACCTGGGCAGGTCTGTGGCAGTGAAAATGCTAACTTTTAAATTTCAATTCCACAGCTGGAGCTGATTCTGAGGTTGTCCTTGAACATCAAACTGTTTTGCATTTATCGTTACCAAAATTTTGTTTTTTACCACCTGGAGCAGAACCATATGAATGGTCATCAAGTTTTATGTTTATACTCAATATTAAGAAAACTAAATAAAATCTCTTTTCGAGCTTTGTTATATGAGTCACGATCAGTTTATTCAAGAATCTAATAAAATGCTTATCTACCATATGAACGTTATGTAACCTATTTTTTGGTCATACACTTTGTCTAAATTTGACAAGTGCATCGAACCCCTATATAATGTCATTCCGTATTGCCTTATAAATATTCATCTTTCTAATTTGTTCTTTATATATGCGGTAATATTATCGTTGATTCAATGCAGTCTTTACACCATTAGTGTTTTATATTCGACTTTTCCTTTTCCTCATTTCTGTTTTTTGTTGCATTCGCTGAGAGTGACTACAATATTGACTACTATATCATTGATTCCTTTAGATTAGCTTCTTTTCCCATTATATGTATCATGAATAATCTGAAATGAAAAACAGCTGGCAAATTAGCATTTCTACATACATTATTGTCTAAACGCTCGTTCCACGTTGATTGGACTTTGTGATAATTCTTGTACCAAAAGTTATTTGTATTGTCAAATTAAATCGTATTGTACCAAGTATTTTGGTGAGGATGTGAGTGACATGCTGTAATATCTTTGCATAAAATGAGAGAGAGAGAGAGAGAGAGAGAGAGAGAGAGAGAGAGAGAGAGAGAGAGAGAGAGAGAGATCATATCTCATTTCATTTGCAATATACCTGGCAGACTTCAAAATATTTTGCTTGTAAATATAGCAAATATTGACATGTTTCATATTTCGTTTCCTGTGTAAGATACATGACAGACCAATTTAAGAAATGATTAAGCGTTGCGTGTTCGACAAACCTTTTCTGTAAACTATCGTATGACAAGTCCCACAAATCGGCTTTCTTACCAGGTTCATATTTCAGCCTTAAATTGATATTTTGTAACTCTTAGGAATAAATTTTCACTTGTTTGTCTAGCCTGAATGCTAAAGAGAGCAAAGGTCTTTTTATTATGAAGATAATTTCTCATTTCTCAGCTCATCTTCCTCGTTAGTCGAAACAATTAGTTTTTCATCTTCCAGTGCCTATTGTGCCGTTGAGCTTTCTTTATATTCATTATATTTGATAGAAGAAGGCAAATAGCGTGAAAAGGCCAAATTAAAACTGTTTTTCAATATTTCACGGACACGAATGGAGTAGGAGACTCTATTCTAAGGTTAAATTGAGGGCTGTTCATTGTAATTACGAATAGTATTGTTCTAGGATCCCATGGGATCATTTAAAAAATGTCTGCAAATGGGCTGATAGTATCTTTCTCAGAATTGATTATTCCTGGTGCTTGTTCTGCTGCAGGTTTCGCAAGCTGCAAGCAAGGTAAAGCTGATAAATCATAATTCGAGTAGCTCACATGGGTAGTTTAGATTGAGCGATGTTGTCAGCAGGCCATAGGGGCGCGCGAAAGAACGCAATCTTCTGAATAACTCCTCAAGGACTAATAATTAAGCTCCCCTTTTTCTCCAATATTCAACGCTGAACTTTGAAGTTTAGAACATACAAGTCTCCTGTGACTAGAGTCTGTAAAGAAACAATTAAATATGATATAAATATAGGATCCGGAACACTAGTGCAATAGCGATGAATAAACTGCCACAACGATATATTGTTTACACTCCATTTCCATGGGGTTATGCTAACATATATTTTACTTCTTCCGTTGCGTGTAGAATACCTAGAGACCCCCAAAAGGGTATATTTATCAATTTTAAGACTTTGAATACATGTTATAGAAATCGTTGTAATTAATATTTAACACTTGAACTCGAACTTTGAATCAATACAAGGAAATAACAGAGTGTCGTTACATATGGTCTTTGTTTACAAGTTTCTTTACTTCTTTCTCTGTGACCAGACATTAATAAGAATAAAAATAAAGAAGACATCAGTCAAGAAGGAGTACATAACGTTTAAATCATATTAAATACAAAATGACTTAATCATGCATTCAATCCACAGTGTTAAACAAATTGATTGAGAAAAAGTGTCATTACAGTGTATGCTAATGTAATTATAAAATTTAAAAAAAGACCAATACAGAGAAAATAGTTGAGAAGAGACAAACTAAAGAAATGAAATAATGCAGAAGAAATCAAATAAATTATCATAGTTTTATTCGTAATTGCATTAACACATGCTGGAAACAAACTTTTCTTTTCCAGAATTACACGAATTTACGTGGCATGTTTATGGTGTATGGGTTAGCATCGTAGCATTGTGGATCCAAATTTACATTGTTAATCTTACCACAGCCTCGAGTATAATCTAATTATATTTTATTTATCAAATATTCGAAATCTTGAAAGATTACTTGTAGACGGGTAACTTCAAATGTTACTTATTATTGTTGTAAATTTGTTATTTCACACAAATTCGGGAATGAGTTGATTACATATGTATTTTATCCGTTAACTTACAAACAAATGTAGGGTTAGATGGGGTTTTCAGGAACCCTCTTTCCGGCAAACGGCGCAAACAAACGTGCAATTACTTGTCCGTAATAAGGGCAGCTGGGTCGTACAAGACTGTAACGGGTTGTTCGGTCCCAAGCGTTATTGGTACAATATTGCACAAGCCCACTGGTCAGAGGTGTTGCGCAACTTGGAAAAACAACACCCGAAACCGTCTCCCGCTAATACTCGTTATCTAAGGAATGACTTCCACGGTGTGATTTGCCCGGTTATAGAATGGATATGGCAATCTGAGACAATATTTTGAACAAAGACAACACACGAGCCCCCGTAAAGATAAATAAAGAATTTAATCAAAAGAATCAAGAGAAGAAAAGACACAGTAAATTACAATTTTCTTTCCTTTTGAATACTCTTAGTTCCGAAGCACTCTAAGCCCGAAGATTAAAATAATTGATACATTAACTAAATTTCAAACGCTAATAAAATAGACAAATTTAGCCGTTAATGGCTGATAGCAAATTTCATCACGAAATCGAGTGTTCAGTAACATTTGACCACTTGGTAAATTGTCATGACCTGCTCGTCGACTGTTTTTCTGCTTGCGTCTCCACTTTAACTCTGGATGAACGTGGGGTTCTCACAACTCTGACTTCTAAATTCTTTTTCCTCCTTTGGATCTCGAACTCCTCGCTATTTCTCTCTCTCCAAACAAACTATTTTCCTTTGAAAAGAAAAGGGTAAAAGACCCTAAGTATCTCGTTATGCTTTAAGAGTTGAGATTGTCCGTCCGTCTTTTTGGTTCGAACAATCAGATCTTACTATCGGCTAGCAAATACTACACAAGTCTTCAGAACAATACAGCTATACCGCTAATTATCGACATCAGAATTTGGGGAAGTCACATATATTCCTGTAAATCATTATGTAAAGTGAGGCAGTAAATCATAGCACACAATCAATATTCACTAATATTATAAATTCAAATTAATGTAGCACCTTCCAATCATAAATGTACACAGCAGGTTTTCTACAACACCCATTAACCTACCTACGTATATAAGGTGAAAATTCTAATTCAGAATTCAAAAGTACATTACTAAATAAATGTAATAACCGAACTATTCATACAAAGTATCAACACATCATGCATCTGCAACGAAGAAACATGATATCAATTACATCATGATAAATGTGAATTTGAGTTAAATACCTTGTGTTTTTGGCGTCTTACAATCGTTCCTAGATTATCAATTTTCCCTGGAACCACGATTTTACGGACGTCTTTCCCTAAAATACCGCCCGGAGTCTCTTCTATGTATTTTTACTTCTGTTTTCTCTTTCTTAGAGAACTTCAAGACTGACGAAAATTCACTAAATAGAAGAGTATATTCCCTACAAGATTCAGGGATCGACCCACCCCTCATTCCACATTTGACCAATCGAAATAAATGCTATTCCTACATACATTTGGAAAACTGCTTATCAATGTGCCAAAAATGCCACCTGGGGTTGTATTTAACACCCTGTCGTTTCTCTCAAATCACTTTTGACAGTTTTTCGTGTGAATTTCACCTTTCTAGCCTGTCATACAACTAGTTCGTTTTCACTATAAACATACTACAGGTGTGACTCGAGTTAGAAAAACATCTCTCCGTGCAAAAATCTGCCACAAGATAACAATTAATTGTTGGCTAGACTAAGAATTAATTAATGGATTTTTTGACGAAAAATTTGGCACTTTACAAGGACCAAAAATAAAATAAGCTCAATAAAAGAAGTGACACGAGACAATATCAGATACAACTGCATTCTAGATATAATACCAGATACAATTCCATTCCAGATACAATATAAGATTCAACTGCCCTCCATCTCAATGTGTCTTCTCTTTTGGATCCTCCGTGCCTTCTTTCTTAATGTTAGCATGGATGCTGATTCTACATAAAATGTCCTAATACAAATCTTATGTGAGAAACGTCAAATGTTTTAATGACATGAACTTCACAAATAATCACGTAAACCTAAATATTTAATTTTGTTTTGTATTACGTGTATCTGATGTATTATATATTTGTTTTCATTTAGTATTGTTTGTCAATTTTAAATTATTTGTTTATTTTTCATTATATGCTATTGACATGTAAATTCATTCACTAGAGATGATGTTTTTCTATACAATCGGTTGATACAAATATCTTTGGTAAACAAATAATGTTGATCTAGATGCTGGTCTTGATTCAAGGTTAGTGAGAACCGCGTAAACAGGTTTTATTATTATTTTTTAAATGATTGGTTGTTGTCAAGGCCAAGATGAGACTAGTAAAGAAGTAAACGACTTTTATTTATTAAAGTAGAAATAATTGGTTATTTTCAAGGTCATGTTAGAAATGCGTGAAATAAACACATCACGTGACTTCTCCCTCTTTTGTGATTTCGCAATTTGGGAATTTTTTCGTTTCAGAGAAATATTCTCAGTTCTGGGCTTTTACAAATAACGTTAAGTCATTTACAAGTTTTTGAATACATGTGAACTTTTTTCCTCTCCTGTTTGATTTTAAAGAATTAATTCGTTTCTCTGGAAAAATTTAAGGTGATCACAAGTAATTCTTGGACAAAGACAGTTTAGCAAAATATTATTCTGATTTTCAATGCCGGAGTGTTAAATCTTTTGATTCTACAAGAAAATATGGATAAACACAAAGCATACTTCAACATTAGTCATCGTCATCTGTCTTGGATTTCCAAAGGACTCGAACTCGAATCTATTATAACTTTTCATTACTAGGACATTCTTTAATTTTTTGTGTGGATTATTATTGGATTAGTTTTTGGATTTGATTCTTAAAATTGTAAATTCTTTTTCCCCTTTTTACATTTGTTTTCAGGGAAATTGTTATTTTTGTTAAATATAAAAAATATTGTCATTTTAAATCTTTCCTTGTTACCGTTTATTAGTGCCTAAACTCGTCACACAGAATTGGATTTTTTTGCTGTTGCGAGATTGGAATCTTGTCTAAAGTATTTCAGAAACATTTGTGTTTTTTAAAATATTGAATTCCACTAATTGGTAAAAGATTTCTCAAGTAAGAACGACACGCTTTATTTCTAAAATGTCATCACAAGTGGATATTTTTCTTTTAAATCCTAAACAGGACCAATTTGGCTTTTTCAATAAAAATTAATTAATTCAACTCTCCAATCAGATGATTCCTAAGGCTCATTGGCCTATTCCGGCATTCGAACAACCATTTAGTAGAATTTTAGTATATTGTGTGGGTCCATTACCTAAGGCCAAGTCAGGTAACCAATACCGGTTGGCCATTATGCTGTGTGTCGACAAGGTTTCCAGAGACAATTCCTTTGAGGAATATAAAATCCAAAACAATAGTTAAACCTTTGATAAAGATTTTTTTACTCAATCTAGTCTTCCATAACATGTTCAATCTAATTAAAAGCTTCTGCATATCACAATGAGACCCAAAGGGCATTATAAAGATTTCATCATACTTTGAAAATTGTTATTCGATCATATTGTTTTGATGCTGGTAAAGATTTGGATTAAGGCATTAATTTATTATTGTTTGCTGTTAGGGAATCCGTTAAATAATATCTACGTTTTAGTCCTTTTGAACTGGATGTTTTGGACTTACTGTGCGTGGTCCATTGAAGCTTTTGAAAGATAAACTTCTTTCTAATGAATATACCGCAATTAATCTTCTTGGTTATATTTGAATGTGTAACTGAAGGAATATCGTCGGATTTTACTGATATTGGAGTGACATTTTCGGAATTCATAAACTGTGAAAGTGCTAGACCAGAAACTTTCACATTTGCAAGAGCAAAAAGAAATGAACTCAATCAGTTATCATATGAATATGAACCCTTTATTTTCAGACGTTCCTGTAAGGACAAACAAAATGTTCTATGACCTTGAAATTGTAGATTCCAGATCTGTGAAACAACACCGTTACAGGATGAACCCTCTCAAACAGTAATACTTAAAAAAAGATATTCAGTATTTGTTGAAGAATAACTTTTTTAGAGCCCAGTAAAAGTGGCTGGAGTTTATCATGCACAATTGTTCCAAATATAAGGTAAAACTGTCCGTTGATTAGTGAATAGTGTGACAAAGACACATTCATTTCCAGTAACAAGAATCGATGACTGTATTGAGAAGATCGGAATGCCAAGTATGTCACCAAACCTTCGAACTTCTGAAATGATTTTGGCAAATTCCACTAACGAAACTTTCAAAAGAAATTTCAGCATTCGTGACTCCAGATGGACTTTATCAATATAAAGTAATGCCATTTGTGATGAAAGGGTTGCCAGGTATCTTTCAAGGTCTTATGAATATGATCAAATATTGTCATCGTCTGCAACGGTACCTGGAAAGAACATTTAGCAACAATTCGGAAATTCTTTGACTAGTGTAACATTTTTAGGACATATTGTGGGACATGGACAAGTTAAACCAATGGATGCTAAGATCAAGGCTATCTCTAAATTTCGTGTGCCTGTCAATACATATTTCAGCCGCTAAGTGTTACGTATATTTGATATGTTATTTATATTTATTTTTATTGTTAGTTTGTCAGATTCAAATTTGACATTTTAAGTTTAAGACTTATGCATTGGGATATGACCTTTACTTTACAAAAAAAAACACCAGGTGTTGACTTCATTTCTGACCTGGCTTCAGAGTTGTAAACAAGCTTTTAAAATGATTCGTTGGTTCCAAGGACATTATGGAGCTTTGTATAAACATCTTTCTATTTTTAGTTGGGTTATACGGTGGGTACGTGAATTTCTGAACGTAAATTTGTTCTAAAAGATTCTAGAAGATCACGTGACCCCTTTCATGTTTACGTATAAAAGGTATATAAATTACGTTTTGCAGCTAACTATTCAGTAGATCTGGGGCTGTTAGAATATTATGTTGTGTCGTTTTGAGTTACCTTAAATTGGAAATTAGTTCAAATCGTTTGGATTCAAGAGGATTTATGTTGTTATTTATCTGGAAAAGAATTGTGCTCATATAATTTTATTACCAAGAACTGACTTCATCAAGTGACATCGTCTTCCATCTTGGATACTTCGCTGGGATTCGAACTTGGAATTATTTGGACAATTTATTACCAGGACATTTGCAATTTCTCTAGTGGATACTACATTGAATTATTTTTGGATTAATTTTGGACTTGATTCTTAAAACCGTAAGTTTATTTTTCATTTATGGAAAATATTTTTGCTCAATAAATTGTTTATTAAGTTTTTACAAGCTTGTTATTTTCACTCTTTCTATGTTACTGTTTATTCGAGCCTAAGCACGTAACATAGAAATTGGGTCCTCGTCCGAGATTGAAATTTGGCTAGAATTTTTTTCAGAAAACGTTTGTTTTAAATTTTTATTCCCCTAGTTTTTGAATTTTTTTAAAATCTTTAGTGAGATTGACAGGCTTGTATTAAAATGACATCTAAAGTAGAAATATTTCTTTCTAATCCTACTCAGGAGCAATTAGAACTTTTCGAAAAAGATGAGTTGATTCAACTTGCCAGAAAATATGATATTAAAATGAAAGGAATGGAGCTGGCAAGTGAAAACACTTTCATACTTCAAACCCAAATTTAAGTTTTGATTTAGCAAGGAATATTAGATTAGTGCTCCCTTTCAGAGAAAGAAAAATAGACAAATACTTCATTCGTTTTGAAAAAGTTGCAGAAAATTTAAAGTGGCCAAGGGAGCATTGGAGTCAGTTATTACAATGTGTACTCACTGGTAAAGCTAGTGAGATTTACACTTCACTGTCTGTTCACCAAAGTGGTGACTATGATGTGGTTAAAGAATGCATTCTAAGGGGTTATGAGTTAGTCCCTGAAGCTTATCGGCAAACATTCAGAAATTACAGAAAAGAAGCTGGACAAACTCATGTCGAATTTGCTAGAGAAAAAGTGTAGTTGTTTCATAGATGGTGCTTAGCCAAGAAAGTCGAACAAGATTATCAATATCTCAAGCAAATGATATTAATTGAAGAGTTTAAAATCTGTGTCCATAGTGACATTAAGTCTTATCTCGATGAGCATAGGATTGAACCTTGGAGAATGCTGCTCGAGCTGCTGACGAATATTCTTTGACACAAAAAGTTAATTTAGTAAACATGACGTCTACTCAACAGTCTTCTGGCAGAAAAGTATTTCAGCCTAATACCAGCCCTTTTAAAACTCAAACTAGCATAACTTTCAAAAATCAAACTTCAGAGAAGCTTGATTCTAGATCCTTGTCTTTTCCGACGTATACCTATTGCAAGAAAAAGGCATCAGAATCAAGACAGACCTGTTCCAAATGCTTTTATTTCTAAGAGGGCAAGGTCACAGTCATGTATTGAAAGCAATACATTTGTTGGGTCTAATAAATCCCAGTCTGATTTTATTACGGAGAATTATGAACCATTCACATCGAAGGGTTCTATATCACTCTTGGGTGATTAAGCCAATCCCACCCCTTTTAAAATTTTAAGGGACACAGGAGCTTCTCAGAGTCTTTTATTGTCAGGTACTTTGCCTTTTTTCTGAGAAGTCTTCTTCTAATGAAAGTGTTCTTATTCAGGGAGTAGAGTGCGGCGTTGTTAATGATCCTTTTCATTGTGTAAATTTGTCATCAGACATAGTGTCAGGGCCTGTGACAGTTGGAACAGTCTCGGGTTTACCAGTTGAGGGCATTCATTTATTGCTAGGCAACGACTTAGCTGGAGACAAGGTTGTGGTTAATCCACTTGTAACTGACAAGCCTGATTTGGATCAGAAAGTTGATCCAATTGAAAAATAATTCCCTGATATATTTCAAGGTTGTGCAGTTCCCAGAGCTATGGCAAAGAAAGCTCTTGAGAATGATTTTGATGAAGACAGTATTCCTTTAGCTGACACGAATATAGGTCAGGCTTTTGATGCGGTCACTTTTACTCCTTGTTTGGATCAATCAGAATGTATTGATCATAGTGATCCTCTTTTAACAACTCATTCTCTTTATTCTAATCCGGGTGATAAACGACGGTCACTTGTCGTCGAACAGGAAAAAGATCATGAGATCTCCTGTTTGTTTCAAAGGGCCATAAGTGAGACTGAAGCCACTGAAATTCCTGTCTGTTATTTCAATAAAAATGGAATTCTTATGAGAAAATGGAGACCTCCGGAGGTACCTGCTGGTGATGAGTGGTCGGTGAACTATCAAATAGTAGTTCCAAAATGTTACAGATAGGAAATATTTAATTTGGCCCATGAAACTCCTTTGGCTGGTCACTTAGGGATTAATTAAAACTTATCACAAGATCTTGACTCACTTGTATTGGCCAAAAATCAAAAGTCATGCTGCCAAATGCTGCAGATCTTGTCATGCTTGCCAAATGGTATTGACTCAAGACCAAGTCAGGTAACCAATACCTGTTGACCATTATGTGTGCGTCAACAAGGTTTTCAGAGGCAATTCCATTGAGGAATATATAATCTAAAACAATAGTAAAAGCTTTGATAAAGTTTTTTTACTCAGTATGGCCTTCCCAAAATCTGTTCAGTCCGATCAAGGTTCAAACTTCATGTCTGGAATTTTCCAACAAGTTATGTATGAATTAGGCATTCAGCAATTCAAATCTGCCTATCACCCTGAGAGCCAAGGGGCATTAGAAAGATTTCATCAGACTTTGAAAAAAATGATCCGATCATATTGTTTTGATACGAATAAAGATTGAGATGAAGGCATTCATTTACTATTGTTTGCTGTCAGAGAATCAGTTCAAGAATCTTTAGGTTTCAGTCCCTTTGAACTGGTTTTTGGACACACTGTGCGTGGACCATTGAAGTTATTGAAAGAGAAACATCTATCTAATGAAGATACTGAGATCAATCTTCTTGATTATGTTTCCGATTTTAGATACAAGTTGTCAAAGGCTTGTGAGGTCGCAAGAGCAAATCTGTACTCTGCTCAATCTACAATGAAATCAAGATATGATAAAAAAAAATCGAAGGAAAGGAGTTTTCAGCCTGGTGATAGAGTCCTGGCTCTCTTACCAATGCCACAAAATCCTCTTCAGGCCAAATATTATGGTCCCTACACAGTTAACAGGAAAATTAATGACTTAAATTACATCATAAATACTCCTGGGAGGCGCAAACAAAAACAACTCTGTCATATAAACATGATCAAAGAGTATATTGAAAGAGATGTTAAACCTGTAATCAATATAGTTGTACCTGTCCCACTCAGTGAAGGAATATCATCAGATTCTACGGATATTGAAATGACTAATCTTTGTAATTCAGAAATTATAAAAGATCTAGACCAGAAACTTTCACATTTGCAAGTGCAAGAAAGAAATGAACTGAAAGTTATTATTTGAATATGAGCACTTATTTCCAGATGTTCCTACAAGGACAAACACAATTTTTCATGACGTTGAAATTGTAAATTCCAAACCTGTTAAACAACATCCATACAGGATGAATCCATTCAAACAGGAATACTTAAAAAAGGAAATTTAATATTTGCTGGAGAATGATTTTATCGAGCCCAGTAAAAGTGATTGTAGTTCACCATGCATACTTGTTCCAAAACCAGATAAAACTTTCCGTATGTGCACTGATTATATGAAGGTGAACAGTGTGACAAAAACAGATTCATTCCCATTACCAAGAATTGACGATTGTATTGATAAAATCGGGAATGCCAAGTATGTCACCAAATTTGACCTTCTGAAGGGATTTTGGCAGATTCCACTAACGGAAAGAGCAAAGGAAATCTCGGCATCTGTGACTCCAGATGGACTTTACCAATATAAAGTAATGCCATTCGGGATGAAAGGGTCACCAAGTACATTTTAACGTCTTATGAATATGATCACCTCTGGTCTAGAAAAGTGTGATGCCTATATAGATGACGTCATCATCTACAACGATACCTGGATAGAACATCTAGCAACAATTCTAAAATTCTTTGACAGACTCACTGATGCATGTTTGACAGTTAATTTATCTAAAAGTGAGTTCTGCCGTGCTAGTGTGACTTTCTTAGGACATATTGTGGGACATGGACAAGTTGAACCAATTGATACTAAGGTTGAGGCTATTTCTAAATTCCCTGTTCCTGAAAAAAGAAAGCAACTGATGCGGCTTTTAGGTATGGCTGGATACTCTCGGAAATTTTGTTCCAATTTTTCTATAATTGCAGAACCCCTGACAAATTTATTAAAGAAGAAGAACAAGTTGTTTTGGACTGAAAAATGTCAGGAGGCTTTTAACAAGTTAAAAGCCATACTTGAAACAGCACCAGTTCTTGCACCTCCAAATTTCAGCGAGTCTTTCAAATTATCTGTCGATGCAAGTGATGTTGGTGTTGGAGCAGTTTTAATTCAAGAAGACAAAAATGGTATTGAACATCCAGTGTGCTATTTTTCAAAGAAATTAAATAAGCACCAGAGAAATGATTCAACTATCGAGAAGGAATGTTTGGCATTGATTTTGGCTTTACAACATTTTGAAGTCTATTATCAGTTCAGCTCCTTCTTCGATTATAGTTTTTAGTGACCACAACCCCCTTACTTTCATCAGCAAGATGAAAAATAAAAATCAAAGATTACTAAGGTGGAGTTTGTTATTGCAGGAATATAATATTGACATCCGGCACATCAAGGGAAAAGACAATTTAATAGCAGACGCTCTTTCCCGTGTATAACAATATCTTATATACACTGTGTAATTTATACGAGTTCTTTTAACCTCAGGTGTAAATTGGTTTGTGGTAAAAAGAAAGTTTTATCATATAAACCTGTCTTTATATTTTATGGGGGAAGGTGTTACGTATATTTGATATAAATCATTTATATTTATTTTTATTGTTTGTTTGTCAGGTTCAAATTTGACATTTTAAGTTTTAAGATTTATTCATTGGGAGATGACCTGTACTTTACAGAATAAACACCAGGTGTTGACCTCATTTCTGACCTGGCTTCAGAGTTTTAAACAAGCTTTTAAAATGATTGGTTGGTTCCAAGGACATTATGGAGCTTTGTATAAACATCTTTGTATTTTTAGTTGGGTCATACGGTGGGTACGTGAGATTTTGAACGTAAATTTGTTCTAAAAGATTCTAGAAGATCACGTGACCCCTTTCTTGTTTACGTAAAAACAGGTATATAAATCATGTTTTGGAGCTAACTATTCAGTAGACTAGGGGCTGTTAGAATATTACGTTGTGTCGTTTTGAGTTACCTTGTATTGGAAATTATTTAGTTCGTTTGGATTCAAGAGGATTTATGTTGTTATTTATCTGGAAAAGAATTGTGCTCATAGAATTTTATTACCAAGAACTGACTTCATCAAGTGACATTGTCTTCCATCTTGGATACTTCGTTGGGATTCGAACTTGGAATTATTTGGACATTTTATTGCCAGTACTTTTGCAATTTCTCTAGTGGATAATACTTGGAATTATTTGTGGATTAATTTTGGAATTGATTTTTAAAACCGTAAGTTTATTTTTCTTTTCTGGAAAATATTTGTGCTCAATAAAATGTTTATTAAGTTTTTACAAGCTTGTTATTTTCACTCTTTCTATGTTACTGTTTATTCGAGCCTAAGCACGTAACACTAAGGTAGAGTTTATTGTTACAGGAATATTATCTTGACATCAGGCACATCAATGAGAAAGATAATTTAATAGCAAATGCACTTTCCAGTTCGTAGAAATGTAATATTTTATGTATACTGTAATTCATAAAAGTACTTCTTATGTTTTTAGTAAACCTCATGTATAGCTAATCCATGAAAAAAGGAAAGCTTTATCATATAAATCTTTCTTTTTGATGGGGGGGGGGAGTGTTTCGTATATATGATTTTTTTATATGTAATGTTGACCTAGACATTGTCCTTGATTCAAGGCTAGTGAGAACCACGTAAATAGGTTTCATTATTATTTTTAAACGACTGGTTGTTGTCAAGGCCAAGATGGGACTAGTGAAGACGTAAACAACGTTTTATCCTTAAAGTAAAAATAATTGGTTCTCCTCATGGTCATTAATGAATACGTGATTTCAACGATCACGTGACTCCTCTCCTCTTTTTCATGAGTTCGCAATTTGGAGATGTTTATAATGATAAGATTTTAGAGAAATATTCTCAGATCCGGGCATTTACAAACGACGTTAAGTCATTTTCTTTTGTTGTTGCCAGATTTTTGAATCCATGTTAACTTTGCCTTTAGTTCAGTAGGATTTTAAAGGATTAATTCGTTTCTCTGGAAATATTTGATGTGCTCACAAGTAATTCTTGAACAAAGACAGTTTATCAAAATATTATTCGGATTTACAACGCCGGAGTGTTAAATCTTGTGATTCTACAAAGAAATATAGATAAACACAAAATAGACTTCAGCATACGACATCGTCTTCCATCTAGGATTTTCCAAGAGGACTCGAATCTAATAAAAGATTTCATTACTAGGACGTTTTTAATTTTATTCGTGGATTATTCTTGGATTATTTTTTGGATTGGTTCTTAAAACTGTAAATTTTTCCCCTATTTTTACAATCTCTTTCCATGGAAATAAATTATTTGTTACATTTTTCAAAGCTTGTAGTTTTCACTCTGTCTTTGTTACTGTTTATTAGAGCCTAAACCCGTAACATTTGCAATAGCAAATGTTTGGTTTCTTTGATTTGATTTGCTGCGTTGCGGATATTCCTATAGTTCCAGACTCGCAGACTGATAGATAGATTACAGACTAAATGACAGATTAACAGACTAAATGACAGATTAACAGACTGATTGACGGATTAACAGACTGATAGATGGACTGAGAGAGAGAGAGAGAGAGAGAGAGAGAGAGAGACACACACACACACACACACACACACACACACACACACACACAAATTGATAGAGGATAGATTGAAAGATTGATAGACTGTCAGACTGTTACATAAACTGACAGACGGATCGATTACCAAACTGATAGACAGATTGATAGACGAACAGACTGATTGATAGATTGACAGAATGTTAGATAAACTGACAGACGGATCGATTACCAAACTGATAGACAGATTGATAGACGGACAGATAGACTGATACACCGATTATAGATATGTAGATATATACTTTAAAGAAACCATGACGAGAGAAACTATTTGCATAGTCACCAGCAAGCGTCAACAAAAGTTGTAAAAATAATTTCTCTATCGCATCAATAAAAGTCAATTGATTGACAAATAGTGATTTATTACAAAACAATTCTACAAGCTGTTTGAATGGCCTCTTACTCTGTTCTTGAAGGTGTGATTTTCTTTTATCTATAGGTCTAGGGAAGGTTAAGACAACGCGGAAAAGCACACGGAATCTTTCTCTATAACACGACTTTATGTGCCATATGGCACACACGTCAAAATCAAGTTAGGTCAACAAACAGAAAACTGACTATTTTCAGCAATTTTACTAATTAATGGAAAATGAATGTTTTATCAAATGGCCGCGGCCGGGCCCTTTCTGTTAGAAGATACGGTCTTTGGATTTAATAAAAGGCCCCGACGGGTCCACACTTTACATCTGTGTACGAGGCATATTAGTTTAACATTGATTTCACTGATGGAAGTTTAACAGGCGTATTTCTAGAGAGACAGATTGAAAGCAGTTAATTTTCAATCTTACAGTTCACGGCTCTCCAGAGGCCAGTAATTAAAGGCGATCATTTTGACTACCATCGACTGGGTTGCCTTCGATTCTTTATCAGACAATTGTCGAGATTGGTGGATGAATGATGCTCATTTTGCATATGATATTATGAAAATCCCACGTGTTCTGTGCTGCAAATCTTTGACCTCTTCGTTTAATTCTTGTGTCATAACTAAATCAAATAACATTCACATTGGACATAAAACACTCGTAATATTACCGAGCCATTATAATTAATTTCAAATGCAATCAATGACATACCTCTTCAACCAGACCATTACGAACAATTACTTTTTCAAGAAAATGGGGCTGATATTCCCTTCAGGGCCAAAACATGTTTCTGAAGCTAATCCAACGTCATTACGACTACATTGTCTAGGTCTTGCATTATGTTATGCATGTTCTGCTGCAAAAAAAGTGCAGTTTATAGGATTCATACAAAAGAAATATATTGACTTTCCTATTTATAAATTTCCGACACTATTCCGTATACGATGATCGATGAACTAGTCCAATCCTTTATCATTTGATTTTACTAATAATTCCATTATCTAATTCGTTAGACTAAGTTATATTTTCGAGTTATTTAATGACCAAATATTTCATAAAACTTTGACCAACAACATATTTTTTTTCAGGATATATATGAATAAATAAGCATTCTTTCTGTGTAAGTCAAAAAGTTTGAACGTTAAAATTTCTGTACCATATATACCCGTATTTTGCATAGATTCAAAACTACATACTGCCGTCGCAAAAATGCACCAGTATTGTATAGAAAAATCATCTTTTTAAGCACGATCGACGCTTTCCCGACAGAGACAAGCTGAAAAATCTGGTATAAAGAGTTAAAACTTACAATGTTGGATTTCTCGAAAATTTCAAATTTATTTTCAAAATTTACTGTTTTTTTATGCTGCAACTTATAACAAATGTAAAGAGGTGGTCAAATATTAGAAGCATATTTTTTTCTTTTCTTTAATTTGAAATAAATTAAAATTCAGTTAAGGTTTCAAATGTATACTCTTCATATTTTTATCTTTTGGGAGAGGATGCGCTTGAGAGCACCTTTTAGACATTATTGTTGACGTAAATTCAGCTAAGTGGCAGATTGAAAGCAAATTATCCGGTATCAAACCCAAAACCACTGGGTTACGAATCCTACTCTCTACTAATTTAGCCACTGCAGCTGCAGTGTTTAATATTAGCAAGTAGCGATTTACAGTGTCTATGAAAACGGACATGTAAAGGGAATTATTCACTCAGAAAAGAATGAAAACGTCGCCTGCTAAACTTATCAATTAACTGTTAATGAATGCACGTTTTCGCCATGAAAATTTGATCCTCTGACAACAATATTATATCTTATAGGTTTGTTACATGTATGCTTCTAAGACACTACAACAAGACTAACCACCACTCATTCCCAGAATTTTAAAATCTGCATGAAGAGTACTGACAGCTGTTGGCGCTCCCCATCTATAGGTTTATTGGGTTACTCAATTTTATGTCTCTCTCAGGGTGTACTTGGGCAGAATCAATTAAATATAGCCCCTTTAGCTCCCTGTCTTGTTTAATCAAATATCGGTATGGTACATTCACGCATCTTGTGAGAGATAATATTTTCCTTTTATCGCAGATAATGAATAACAGTTGCAATTGGATTAATCAAGAGCATAGCTTATTGTTGGCCTTTTAGTGCACTGTACTGAAAAATGCTACGGCTTCCATAATGCAGACCTTATCGTTATGTGTAACAAACGCATCATTAATTTGATTCTTGATTTGCCATTACATTGAGTAGCTATCATTCTAACATGGATCCAATAATTCAAATGACGGATTCGTCCCAGAGCGCACGGATAATACTTGTTTGCATTTGAAGACTCCTATGTGGAAAATATGCACACTACAGTTTCACAGCAACGTTATCAACATTAATATTTCTGGGCGATCATGTTACATAGCCGAACGATTCATTGCTCACGTTTAAATTGTTATTAAGAAATACATATCAGCAAAGTCTATTTAATAAACACAATGAATGTTGCCAATTCAAGGAATAAATAAATCAGACAGATATACAAAGGGCTAGGTGGTATTATATGAAATATTCTTCCTATCACATGATCATTTTTATGCATAAGATGCAGACGATGACTCTAAACAAGGAAGAATAGTTATGGGCCATATATAGAACTGACTATTTTAAGTTATTTTCTTTGGCACGGTTCACAATGTGAATGGTGTTCAATTAATTAGGCCTTCTTCTCCGTATAAAACGTTATCGGACCGTACTATTCATTTTAAAATGTTTATTGTGTTACGTTTGATAATTTCGTTGGTGTTGAATTTATGAAAAGTTCTTCTCTGTGTAAAACTATATCAGATCACTATTTCTTTGAAGTTTTTTATTGTCGCACGTTTCATTCGTTGGTGTTCGATTAATTAAATATATTTGTCGCATAATTGAAACCGAGTGGGTTTTGGATTAAATGAATAACTCAAACACAATGTGTCAAAGATGAAAATGTATTAACTTCATTAGTAATGAAAAATGTATGATGTAAAAATAAAATGATTCTCACATACTCTCAGCATAAAATTGATCCAATCACTCTATACTAACATTAACACATTGAAAATAAACCAATAATATTATATCTATCTGATATACAGCTTCAAGAAACCTCATCTCAAATAACAGTACACACTACGATATTCACATAATTTCACGTATTCACTAGGCTTGAGATTCAAACAATCTCAAGTTTTCAAATACGTTTCAAATGTTCTGCACTGTCAGTAAGATTCACAAATCTTCTGGAATTCAACTAAGATTGAAAATAATCTCATGCAAATACAAATATACCAGTTGAAACAACAATTGGAACAAACATATGCTTCTTGACCCTTGTACAGTCGCACGATTCATGCACCACGTCCCTCGGGTTGGCCTACTCTTGTATCTGCCGCCCTTCATGGATCCACTACATGTACAGTCAGTCATACGTATACACACGTACAGACAGCATACAGCACCCTTGTATTAGCTACGTCTACGGTCGTGGCTCCACCACATGTTCAGACATACGTACATACCTATAGACATCTAGAGAGCTCTACTCGTTAGCTAAACTCATCAGTCTCATTACACCCGTTAGACTCGTTAGACTTGTTCGCGTCGTTAGACTCGTTAGACTCGTTATTCATATGGCTATAGAAATACCACGTGTGCTCACCTCAACAGATCCAAAGCAACCAGTGTCGGTTATACATTAATCTTGCTTAAATTCATAGGACAGTGAATAATATTCAGGGTAAAATACCCATGCATATTGTGATTATAATGTCCGTAGCCGCAAGTAGTTTCCGGCGAGACATATGTTGGTTCCGTCGCTTGTCTGGAAACATACCTATACATCCTAGATAGCGTTGTACGCATGCACAACACAAATAGTCAAATATTTCTCAGGCTTAACAAAAGTTATTGTTTTCTTCTTCTAATTCTGTGACAATATTATCTATACAAAGCGTTATCGGAAACATTATTACCTTTAAGATATTTACTGTTGTACATTTCGTAGTTTGGCTAGTGTTCGATTAATTCATGTTTTTGGCTCTATCAAGCTCCATTGACTAATAATATTTATTTTAAGCTATTACGTCCGATAGTTTGGCTGGTGTTCTATTAATTCACTCTTCTGCTCTGTATTACTGTCTATTGAAACATACTATTTATTTTAAGCTATATACTGTGGTAAGCTGGATAATTGGGCTGTTGTTCAATTAACTAATTTTCCCGCTCTTTAAACCACTGTATTGAATCATTTATTCACTATTTAGTCGGACATAAATTAAATTAACAAGATCTAATTTGAATCGGACATGTAAATAAATTAGAATATCTAATTCTAATTGGAAATCAGTTAATTATCAATATCTGATTTGAATCAGATATGAAAATAATTTAACATTATATAATTTGAATTGCACATGAAAATGAATTAGAATATCTAATTTTAATTGGAAATCAGTTAGTTAACAATATCTAACTTGAATCAGACATAAAAATAAATAAAGACTATCTAATTTGAATCAGACATGTAGAGAAAAAAAATAACAATATGTAATTGATGATTTAAGGCCCTAATATTTTGTGTTTATGAATGAGGTCTTTTTTTAAATTCTAATTAGGCCTTTCCAATGTCCTGCATTCCGAAATGTCCTAGATATTTGAAATTTATCCGACATCAATGATATAGGACATTATGTTTGGAGGAAAAAAAACGCATCTTCTAAAATAAGCTGTGTAATCACTACGTCACTGTGCCCTCAAACAATAAAGACGCCTACTATACTTAAATGTATTTCTTGTACGAGTATAGGATTCACATGAGGAGAATAATACAATTTACTGAGAGAATAAATATTTGAAGCTTTAAGTGTTCACTGTTGTAAGTAATACGAAAAAAATGATACTAAATATTTTTTAAAAAATCACTATTCGATTGAAACTATATCAAGGGACACACCGAAACCATTTCCCCCATCGTTAATCGACATTTCCAATCTGATTAAAATCAGATCTCCTCTGTTTTGCATGACGATCTGACGACCACCGTTTAACGGTCGTGTGTTGGTGACCTTTGAATTTGTCAATGGAAAATGCAACTTACAAAGTTCTGAAAGTAAATCAACTCGTTCGGTACACATTCATGCTCTTCAAACAGTCTCCAAAAGCGAAGCAATAAGACTTCATCTGATTGGTTGATATAATTAGCGATTATGATAATACCATAGGTTACCAGAACATGACCCCTAAGCGGTCGCTGTTAGATCTTCGTGTATAACAGCAAAGATATGATTTTTATCAGATTGAAATAATTTTGATCCGAAAAAAAACGTCTATCTTAAAAGTCAGCCGTTCGTGAAAACAAAGCCGGGCAAATTAAGGAGGACAATAATTAATGTTGATTAATATAATCTGCGGATTTATTACTTTTGTGTGATAGTTTTAGGGTAATAGTAATGTAACAGATTTTCATATGGCTATTGGTACAATTGTGTTTGATTTAAAACGTCGGGAGAAACAAATTATGAAAGAAATTTCGATGTGATCTAATATCACCCGAGAGTAATTATTTCATTTTTTTTTAAATAAGACTTAAAAAAAAGATGAAAAAAGGGGCGTAACAAAGGAAGAAACATCATGAAGGCGAAAATACTTAAAGAAAATCTAAGTTAACTTTAACGTCCAGGGCAGTAAATTGGCTCTAAAACAGAATCAAGCTTTAAAGGGTAAGTATTGAAATTTTCAAAATGAATTAACATTAGGTTCTATATGTTTGAAACGAAAGATTGAAATAATTTGGATCACAAATCTGGTGATTAACATGACCTAAAGTGAATTACGTCGGAACATAGCAATCCCTTTGAGAAACGTCACCGATCCACATCTCATACATATCCCGTGTCAATAAGGTTGCCAGTTTTAATTTAAGTTTACTTCCTTTTCTAATTCTGTCTAAAAGGACAATATTTTCCTAAATGAAAGTGGCATTAACCTGGGTCTAAGACATTTTGGCATTGGTCGAAAATTGAATTTTTCTTAAAATGATTTTTAAGAAAGAACAGTCGCATATCCCTCAAGACTTTTTCACTGATTACGAATATATCTTTACTTTTGTAATGGATGTTATGTCGAAAAGCTTTGCGATAGCGGTAACTAAACATGGTTGACATGGAATCCTAAATTAATTATGTTTGTCTACAGAGACCCTTGTTTTGAGAACTTATCTTAACCGGTAACAGGAGCCTACAGATTCTTAACAAAGATGACGATCTTCATTTACTGATTTTTTTGTTGGTCTTTCACACAAAATCCGCGACATTGATTTCACTTTCCACTCTTACATTTCCTCTTCGATCACATTGATTTTCATCTGCTCATTGGATTATTTGGAACTAATCTTCATGCCAAGGATAGCCTAAGCACGTGTACAGAAAAACCTGACTACGAGGAATATACATGATACTCACAAACAAAGGGTTTGTTTTCTTGCCGTCCCAATCTTTCCCCTAACTGTTTTCATTAGTCTAAACGAGAGGCGTGAAGAGATAGTGAGAGTCAGGCCAGCTTATTTTCACGTGATTTTGTTATGATGCTTTTGAACATTATCGGCCATGCTTCCACGTGACAATGATAAAACAAGTATATCACTAAAGTCTGCAGTACTCTAAATTCCTTGCATGGTTGCACTCAGATCACAAATTTTTCTTTAACGGTCTCAACATTTGTTTGTTAGTATGGAACTTTATAAAGTGTCAAAATCCTAACAAATCATATGTAAATTAAATTTAGCTTTAAAGATGAACTGACTGTGAAGTTATTGTTATAATTAATCAAACTGGACTGTCAACAAAACACCATGCATAAGGTCACAGATTTCACTTCCGGACCAGCATCAATGCCTCATTGCACATTGTGCACTGGTGCCGAAATATCCACAGACAATAACACCGTAAAGCTCACATTCTAACGAATACACACTTGCTTTAAATCTGTATCGATAATGCCTAAATCTGATTCTTGCATCACCACCAAAATTAGAGACGAAAGAAACATTGTCCAAAAGTTAGAATGGGACTACATGTATGTGCACTGAATCGGAAGAAATAGTTGTGACCCGAGACCAGTTTGTTATCGACCCGGTACGGAATGATACTTAATGAGCAGAAAGCTTTCACGGGCTTTGGTCAAGAGCTTCACTACGTTTCAGATTGTTACAGTGTCATTCCATATCAGGTCTCTAAGAAACCATATAAGTAATAAACATTATCGTTGCCTAATTCATGTAACTGATGAATTTTGGGACAAAATTCGTACGTAGAAAACTGTGCAATTTATTTAAAGAATGTGACGAATAAAGATATATATTCCATATCCATAAGCATCAATAATGTGTATTGCGGAGAAGTTGTCTGTTTTGATTATAAAGTGAAACATATGCTCCAAGTTTCATACTAAAGTAAACGCAAACAAGTTGTATTAAACAAAAGTCTTCAATGACATTAAATGGTTAGATAATTCCATTAACTGCAGATAGTCTATGTTTCCCATGGACACACAGAAGCATGTGACCGGTAAAGACATAAACATGAATAGATACCGATCTGACGATATAATATCTCAATTAAACATTAATTAGGTCACATCATCTAAGACATTCGGCATGACTCTAACATGATTAGTGTCGGCAATTTGTTTTTATATGATGCGCACATTTGCCATGATATAGCTCAATTTATTGTGTAATAAGCATTATTTATTAATATTAAAGAATTAATTTCCACCAACAATTCATCAAACGAAGTATTTCAATTAAAAATCCTCTTTGTTATGGCAATTTTTATGTAAGAAGCGATAACAAGATTTTCAAGATAGCAGCTTGGACATCTGATCTGCACCATTTTGGTTTAGGCCAACTAAACAATATAAGTTTCATTTAATGAATAACCCTGTCTTATAACCATCCATTCCGATGGAACACCAATAACAACATTGTCAAGAATGCTGCCGAGTCATCAAATTTGGATGTCAGAACGGCACAATGTTCATTTAGGACCAGTCAGAGATGATCAATAAAAACTTGATGCTTACATAACCATCTACTCTGCAGGACTATAAAAAACGAGAACTAACCAGGTATCATATTAAGATTTTGGGTATTTCCAATTATCTATATGCCACTTACATAGATAATTCCGAAGCACATGCACATTTAGTATTCGTTTTCATGAAAGGCATGATATTTCATCAACTTTCAGTGTTTGACATGCAATCGACACGGAATACAACGTTATCATTTTTAATTTTTCTTCCTTATTCTAACCAATATGCATTCTCTACGTTTATTTCTTGATTCTTTATGATCACTTTGGAGTGACAATGATCAAATGGTATGTCCTGTACAGTTATCTAATAATGGACCCAAATGTATTATTATATTTTTTTCTTCTTCAAAAATCATGCAGACCTTTCCTTAAGTAAAATAACCCTGTAGCAATAAAATAGTAACAGCTCCCATTATCATGAATAATTCAACAAAGTCATTTTCCTAGTACAAGCAGAACTTTTTAAACCATCGCGAAAAACCGGAGTGTGAATGAGCAGTACGTCATGTTCATCTATGTAGTCTGGACGCATTACAGGTTGCGTTGCCCTTTTATGCATGTAGTCAAGAAGTATAATAGGTCACGGTGCCCTTTGGTCAACTATTTACAAAAAGTGGCAATAGGTGCGAACTTCGAATTTGCAAGTAGGAAATTGAAGGCAGAAGTCAATATTGCTGTGAAACATTAATTACTTGCTCCATCTCCTTACCTAAAATTGCACATTACTTTAGTAAGATATATATATATATATATATATATATATATATATATATATATATATATATATATATATATATATATATATTAAACGTGTGAATACTAAATACAAGGACGTTAATTAAGATGAATTAAAAGTGTTAACACCAAATACAAGGACGTTAATTAAGACGAATTAAAGAGGTGGATAAAAGATGAATTAAAAAGTGTTAACATGAAATACTAGGAGATAGATTAAGATGAATTAGCATGCGATCAAATCGGTCAGGACAAGCAAAATTGAATCATGATCTAGAAATGATATATTATAGTCTGGACAAATTAGCATACATGTTACAAGCATGTGAGACGGATTCTTTGTATAATTAAAGATGAAAGAAAAATGAAACAGACACAAATATATACAGACACACACACACACACACACACACACACACACACACACACACACATATATATATATATATATATGTGTGTGTGTGTGTGTGTGTGTGTGTGTTTGTGTGTGTTTGTGTACAAGTAGTTATAAGTAGATATAAGAGAGGATTTGGGGACATAATGAAAGTAACATTTGCACATATGTCAACAATAGAAAGCAATGTGGGGACAAAAGTGAGATTCTGTCAAAATGGACCTTCAGTTTAATATGGAGATTGCATAATGGGGGCACAAGTGTTTATCGTGATAACTTTAAACGTTCAAATAATCAAAACTTACTGGAACAACCTGCCATGGTAATATTATAATTGTTAATGAGTAAACGGTCTAAAGTTTTTTTTGACAAACGGGAAAGGATAATGTTGCAATTGTAATAAAGAAATCGTCAAATTTTTACGGAACAAACTTACAAGAAAAATATAAATTCATAGTGGATTAAGGGTAAAACTTTTACACAGACACTCAAGAATGGTAATGAAAAATTATTATCCAAACACAAAACTTAATTATCCAAATAGACACTCCTACTATCAAACCCCACTCCAACTATTCAAATACACACCCCAATTATCCAAACATAACTGTACTATCCAAACACAACTGTACTATCCAACGACAACGGTACTATCCAAAGACCACGGTACTATCCAAACACAACGGTACTATCCAAACACAACTGTCCTAACCAAACACAACTACTATCCAAACACAACGGTACTATGCAAACTAAACGATACTATCCAAAGACAACGGCCCTTTACAAACATAACTGTACTATCCGAACATAACTGTACTATCCAAACATAACTGTACTATCCAAACTCAACGGTACTATCCAAGCACAACAGTACTATCCAAAGGCAACGGTAATATCCAAACACAACAGTACTATCCAAACACAACTGTACTATCCAAACACAACGATACTATCATAACACAACTGTACTATCCAAACACAACTGTACTAACCAAACACAACGGTACTATCCAAACAGAACGGTACTATCCAAACAAAACAGTTCTACCAAAAAACACGCAGCTTTATTATCCACCAAACTCATTTTCATTACTATCCAAACACAATTCGTATACTCTGGCGAAAAAGGTCGGAGGGTTTACACACACACACACACACACACACACACACACACACACACACACACACACACACACACACACACACACACACATACACACACACACACACACACACACATACATACATACATACATACATACATACATACATACATACATACATACATACATACATACATACATACATACATACATACATACATACATACATACACAGACAAGGACAAAAAGGTAAGGGTTTTAAGTTAAATGTGGTTTCAATTATATAACGGCGCATGAAAAAAATTGTGGAATAAAAACTAAGCAAAATTATTATTTTAATATATTTACAGTTGATCTAAGTCATTAATCCGCTTTCTTAACAGTACCAGGGACCATAAAATCTCTCTCTCTCTCTCTCTCTCTCTCTCTCTCTCTCTCTCTCTCTCTCTCTCTCTCTCTCTCTCTCAGATCCTTTTGTCGGTTTGACTTGAGTTTTAACTTTTACCATTATTCGTAAGTCGAGAGGCATGGTGGGATGAAACAAACACAAATTCTCTGCGGTCATTTTATAGAATTTAGCTAGGATCTTATTACGAAGGTCCTGAGACAGGGACAGAGGCAGAGACCGAAAGACAGAGAGATACAGAGAGATTTTTTTGACATTTTCATATTTAATTAATAATAGTACTCGATTTTTAGGACATTACAGTGTGTTTAAAAATCAACAGCAACAAAACATTAAATCCATCGCATCGTGTGTACCAGGTAACTGAGAAATTTAAGTATAATGTGGACTTGATTTGTATCTTTGTATCATTGATTATATAAACACTATGGAAAATTCCAAGGGAATTAATTGTATACACACCATTAGTGCGAACCATCTTATTTTAGGGTACTTAGTGTAATTTCAATTTCCATGTTTAATCTAGCCCTGATCGCTTTTTACTCTCACTCCACATAGTTTGTCTTTTATGCATATGAGGGTAGGGGGAAACAGAAAACGTGTGTGTGTGTGTGTGTGTGTGTGTGTGTGTGTGTGTGTGTGTGTGTAACTAGTAATAATGCGATTTGTGAAAGGCGAATACTTTCCTTTCCTACAATCGTGTAATCGAGTACTGCATTTCTCGCAACAATACAATATTTACTGTCATCTGAGATTAAGAAATTTTAAGTATCGTCCAAACATAAGAATCAAAACTATATAATGGTATCTACAGGTTTTTCTAAACTTAATCTTTGAATTATCTATAGTCTGAACATCATATATTATCATATATGAAGAATCAAATCGGGCTCTGTATGTTAAGTATTTTATTATCATAACTATACAAAATGAACATTAATAGCAAATACACTGATACATTAAACAATATATATATATATATATATATATATATATATATATATATATATATATATATATATATATATAGATAGATAGATAGATAGATAGATAGATAGATAGATAGATAGATAGATAGATAGATAGATAGAAAGAAAGATAGATAGATAGATAGATAGATAGATAGATAGATAGATAGATAGATAGATAGATAGATAGATAGATAGATAGATAGATAGAGTTTTCTCATCTCTTGCCATTTCTCTATTACATAAGACACGTGCTTAGAATACTGTTAAGTACTTTGGAGGTATATGTATGCTTGATTGGTAGTGATTGTCGTTTATTTTGTCGATGTTTCTGTGTATTGAAAGCACACGATGGTCTCGGTTTCAATCTTCTGACGTCATAAAGCAGAATGTCTATGTCAATATGAAACTGAAACTGAGACATCAATATGTACGATCTTTGCACAGTAGCTATGACGTTGCGTCCATAGACATTTGTATGTTTATAAGAGCGGTATGATTTATGCATACATAAATTCCTTTCATATTTCTCATTGTACCGTTGAAATCGTGCACAATATTTTCAGGCGATGAGTACACCTCGTTAGACCACTAAATATCATACGCTCAATACATATAGACGACAATTACATCTTGTTAGACGGCCAAAACGTTGACTGGAAGCATTTTTTAATCATTGTCAGCCATATCTATTAATTTGTTAATCTCTCGTTATTGATAATGCCAATATTAATAATTCGAAAAACTTTAGCGGAGTTTCCATGGTAACAAATGCATGGTAAAATATTAATTAAAAATTCTAATATTTTATTCATATACTCTTCAATGTTTCGCATGGTCAAGCTTTGTTAAATGTCGGTCTGTTGTAAGGTGGCGTCGTCTTATCTCATATAGTTTATTTCACTGTCTCACACAGTGTATTTCATTTGTAATTTGTTATATGAACGATGGATATCGTAACTGCAAACTCTGTCATGAAGAAGGAATTTCAATACAAAATACGCGCGAGAACGATTGTTTGTCTCATTCTTGAATCTTCTGGCTAATCAAAATGTATGATTTTTCAACCGAATATTTCTTTCCAATTCCGTCTGAACCAAGACTGTCACATTACTGTTACCTTGCCAGAGGGTTGAGGCACATTTGTCGCGCCAGAGTTAGTGGCTTGACCTGTGCCACGGCAGAGGTACGCAGATTCAACATCAGCCGATTTGCCGCTTGACGCTCAATTTCCCGCTCTTCTGCTGTCTGTCGCCTGCAAGCCATTAAATTTGATTAAGCATACATAAATTCAATCATACTCGTATCATTTTTTAAATCTGAAATTAACATATGCAATTTCTGACTACTCATGAAAAGCTTACATTTCATAAATACATGCCATGTTTGCATATTAAGAAAAATCATTAATGTTGCATTGATAGTTACAAGTTCATCTTTTTTTCGGTTATAATACGATTATCGTAATAAAATAATATGAAAAAAGTGTTTCATTATAAGGAGCTATGACTATAAGGCGTTATAATTCTTGGCTACCATGGATACCGTTATATTGAGGAGTACTGGACTTCTATCAAGTACTCTTGACTGGACATCTATCAAGTACTCTTGACAGGACTTATATCAAGTACTCTTGACTGTACACTGTAGATACAAATCGGTCATTGATGTAGTTAGATATTTACCGAGATTTCAATAATTCTTTAACCGTAATTGGAATTCATTCAGGAGCAGCCCGTCCATATAGTCAAACGTGGCGGTTGCCTAGGATGCCAATTTAAATGGGACGCTGAATTTAAGTAAACATTATCGGGCGGGGCTTGGGGGTAGGGGCGCATTTTATGGTTAGCCTAGGAAGCCAGTTGCTGTCAACTATTTGAGGGCCGCTCGTGAATTCAGAAACTGTATTTAATATAAGTAGTAAGTAATTCTGTGATGATACTTTTGTTTAAACCAAATTTCATTTCTTTTCGAGCATGAAGATGTAGCTTTGCGACTTACTTTTACATATTTTATTTCCCTGTCGTTCCACATTTGTTTTAACGCCATTGACGTTATTTCCAATCTTTCGACATTCTTGTTATACCATTGGTATCTAACATTATCAGATACTTACATTAATACGAGAAATAAGCTTTCAAAAATATTTTGTTTATTAAAAACAGTTAAAGCAGGTTCGACCAGTCAGCGCTTGTAAAATAAATTACCCTAAAAACTAAAATTAAAAATAAAATAATATTCATTGAAGGGATTAGTCTGCCTGAATACGTCTAATATGACAAAAATAAATTGGTTCGACCATTATAACATACTTTTTAAGGGGTGGGGGTAGGGACGGATGAGATATAGTCCATACCTTATGCTGTTCACATAAACCGTTCTTTTTAAGAAAACTTTAATCCCTCAGTCTCTGATAAGACATTTTATGTTATAGCCAACATTGAAATAGAAGGTGACAAAAAGATAATTTTCACAGTAATTTATTCTTACAAATAAGGTATATGATAGATTCTTGTCTAAGTGAATCGTACAGTTCCGGACTCAAGTGTAATGGCAATCAAAACTGCTCGGCCCATGTCTGTCATCATACAGCATTTTTGTTCAACAAAAAAAAAAATATGATTGAAGCCATTTACGCCATGAGTTACGTAACGTATACTTTTAGAATGATTTAAAATATGAATATAATTAGTAGGCATTTGGTACAAAAATTAAAATTAAATGAACCTTTGGGGGAAAAGGAAACAATAAGCCTATCTGATATTATTTACAATGGAATCGCTACAGTTAAAGTTCAAATTAAATTTCTGCAGTCATGTGGAGATCTAATTTCTTACGGAAAATCACCTTTGGGTAAGCCAATATAGGACAATGACATTCATGTTATATGGAGACTACTCTAAAGCTGTAAACTGACTTACACTCCATGCACAGATCAAATTAACCAGAAAGCAATTTTTCATGACCCGTCTCAAAGATCAATTACCGTCAGCTTTAACGGTCCCTATCTTTCTAACAGATTAACAAAATTCACTCATTTAAGTCAGCAACTCTCAAATTTGTTCTTACCAGAAGGTTTCCATTAAGTATTGAATGCAGACCAATTAAAAATTTGACAGCTTGACAAAATGTTAAAACATTAGGACTAAAATAGATACTGATTAATGTATATATAATTATATTTATGTTCTATCTATTATACTGCATAGGCCAAGGTAAAACAACTGTCTATATCATTTCTTTGTTTTGTTTTTGTGTTGTCTATTTTTATTTGAAGAAGTGTGCGTGTGTGTGTGTGTGTGTGATCTAGATTAATAACGTGGCTTTAATAAGTGTAGTCATATCGCTACGATATCAGACGTGTGGCAATATAGTGAGTGCGATGTCTAGCACTGGGGCATCATGCCGCAGACATGTAGCATGTGTCCCACCCAGTCACATTATCCTGACACCAGGATGACCAGTCCTAACTCTAACCTCTTAATGCTGATTGCCAAGCGAGGCAGTTGTTTGTACCATCTTTAAAAGTCTTTGGTATTACTTGCATGGAGTTCGTGTTATACATATTTACTTGAATTATTTGTCCGTTAGTTTTATTTTTTTTCTTAAATTTCATTACATGTTATTGTAATATAACATTTTTTGCTGGATTTGACCTTGTCCAAAACTGAGTCCATATCTACTTGGCCTGATTGACTTTAAAAAAAATTAATTTCATTTAAGTAAACAACTAATAATAGCTTCATTATTCTCTATGTGTATTCGTAAGAATTTATACCGAATTCAATAATGGAATAATATTTATGTGATTCAACAAGAGACTGTTGACACATGCGTACGTGGGTGGCTATAACAGAAATTTCATCTCCTTAAATTTTTAAAAATCTTTTCGGGACAAGAACTGACATTCATTCAGACTTTTTATTAGTAGGACGCGTGTCGTTAATTCTTGGATTATTTTTGGAGTTAATTCGCAATACCGTAAGTTCTTTTTTCTCATTTTTTCACTTTGAACACTAGAGAAATAAATTATTTTAAAATGTAATTGTTGTCTTCAATCTTATCTGCTACTTGTTTTAAGAGCATTTATTCGTAACATTCGACGAAACTTGTTATTATAATAATGAATAGAGATAAAAGAAACATATAGATTGTTTACATACAAAATTTAAAGTAACTCAAACTTAATCGAAAAATAAACAAAAGCGACCGCTGTTGTTACCTTTTCTTTTGTTATTTCTAAAATTAGAAGACTGAGAAAAGTTTGTAAAAATGATTTAATTTATTTCAAGAAAATCAAGGTCAGGAAATACAGAAACTATAAACTGCAGAGTATCCTAATATCTGCGCTTACACTAGTCAGTACGTTTACAATAGTTAGTACGCTTACAATAGTCAGTACGTTTACAATAGTCAGTACGCTTACACTAGTCAGTACGCTTACACTAGTCAGTACGTTTACAATAGTCAGTACGCTTACAATAATCAGTACGTTCACAATAATCAGTACAAGAATAGTACAGATCTGTGAGAATCTGCAGGAAACGGTATCATTAAGGAAACCGTTGATGAAACTTGTATTATTATTATCAGCAGCAGTAGTAGTAGTAGTAGTAGTAATAGTAGTAGTAGTAGTAGTTAACCATGTTACCTCCACTTTGTCCTTCTGTTCTGAAACCATGTTTTGATCTGTGCGTCTGTCATTTTCAGTGTCTTTGCCAGCATAGAGCGTTCTGTGGAAGCAAGGTACTTTTGTCGCTCAAAACGCTTCTCAAGTTCAATTATTTGTAGGCGAGTGAAGGACGTCCGCGGCTTCTTTCGTTTGGGAGGAGTCCTGTTCTGGTAGGGATGACCTACACGCCGAGAAACTATAAGGGACAATAAATGAATGAATGAATGAATGAATGAATGAATGAATGAATGAATGAATGATGATAAAAATGGTGATCGTGCCTGTAAATATATAGTTTGTATATTAAAAGACTTACAATAATTTACATTTACAACTGTAATTTTTTATTTATGCAACTTGGAGATTTGTGATGCACAGAAATGGACACAGACTCCGATCTTAAGTAATCTTATAGATTTTAATTCCTTAAACTAGTTCCAAATTTAATTCCATTCGTACGAATTCAAACGAGTTTAAATCCCGATATCTTACTATTTTTGTATTCTCTATTCCATTGCCCTTGTGCCAACTGTGTGAAATATTTATTCCTTTTCTGGTAGCTATGTGCAATAGTTATTACCGTTGTGCCACATATCTGAAATGCTCTTTGAAGTTATGCCACCTGTTATAAAACAAATGCATTGCCTTTGTGTTAACTATGTAAAATATTCATTGCATTTTGTGTCGACTTTGTGAAATATGCCTTATTTTCAGCTGTGTGAACGTCATTGCATTTGTGTCCGCTGTGTAAAATATTAAATATTCCTTGCCTTTGTGTCATCTGTGCGTAATATTCCTTGCCTTTGTGTCATCTGTGCGTAATATTCCTTGCCTTTGTGTCATCTGTGCGTAATATTCCTTGCCTTTGTGTCATCTGTGCGTAATATTTCTTGCCTTTCTCTCCAGTGTGTGAAATGTTTATTGCTTTCGTGTCAACTTTATGAAATATCCATTGCCTAGGTGTTAACTGTGTGAAAAAGTCATTGCCTGTATGTCAACTGTGTGAAATAATCATTGCCGTTGAGTCAACTGTGTGAGAAATTAATTGTCTTTGTGTCATCTGTGTGAGATATTCATTGCTTTAGTGTCGACTTTGTGAAATATTAATTGTCTTTGTGTCAACTGTGTAAAAGAATGCATTACCCGTATGTCACCTTTGTGAAAAAGTCATTGTCGTTGTGACAGCTGGTTTATTCCTTGCCTTTGTGTCAGCTTTGTAAATAAAATTCATATCTTTGTGTCTGCCCTAAGTTTTTATCAACTATGTAAAACGTTAAATGCTGATGTGTCAATTTAAGCAAATTATACTAATATATTAACGTGATTGGTTACACACAAAATTCTGGCATAGTTATGTAAGTAACGTATGTTTTTTGTCTTCTTTTGACATATGGATTTCTAACTACTTATTTTTTTCAACATTGTATAATACCATTACTGCTACAACCTTAAAAGCACAAAGAAGAATGTGACCAAATTGTTACTAAAATATTGAACAATGGTCTAAATTCTGTTTTATTTATAAGATACCTATATTTGTTTATTATTCTTAAGGCATGAAATGCAATGTTGTTATGTCAGTAAAGAAGGCTGTAACCAATTTTACGCTTACAGGTTTTCACTTTATCCGCGTTGGTTGTCTAACATTTTAAATTTTCTTTTTATGGCATAAATATTATACCTCAAAATAAAATTTTCGTTATTTAAAAAAAAATTGCATGGAATCAGGACATTGAAAACATACAAAGATATCCTTTGAGATACAGTGCCCTTAAAGACATACAACAATGCATTATGAGAAACAAAGGTATGCTAAAAAAAATACGATGCCATCTGAAATTTAGTGGCATTAAAAATGTACACGACGCCCACTAAGATTCAACACGTTGACAGTTTTAAAGATTTCGATTTCTTGCCAAATTGTATAACTGTACAGTACTTGCGATTTTATGAAACGATTTCATTTTTTCACATGCATGCTCATTGTAATAGATCAATGATATTATTTTAATTTTCTATGAAAGAAAATCATAATATCAATGATACGTATTTGAGTGTGAGTATGATAAAGAGAATGCAGACGATTGTACGGTAACGCTTTCTTCGTATGTATCAAGTGCAAGTCAAAACATAACAATCCAAAGTTTCCAGATTGATTAATTTTAAAACGCTATGCTTAATTTAGCTGCACATAAAATAGATGGATAGGAAGCGCGCAAATCGTATGTGTAGTCAGAAGACAATGTCTTGTAATAATAATAATAATAATAATAATAATGCATTTTTATAAAGTAAGACAGCAATGCGATAACAGAGCAATGCTTGATGTAAGAATGGGGAATGTCTGGTGTAATGGTGTAATGCACTCACTGAGCTATGCCTGGTGTAAGAATGGGGCATCCCTGGTGTAATTCACTCACTGAACAATGCGTGATGTAAGAATGGGGAATTTCTGGTGCAAGCACTCACAGAGCCATGCTTAATGTAAGAATGGGGAATCCCTGGTGTAATTCACTCGCTGACCAATGCGTGATGTAAAAACGGAGAATCCCTGGTGTAATGCACTAACTAAGCAATGCTTAATTAAGAATGAGAATCCCTAGTGTAATCTACTCACTGAGTACTGCTTGATGTAAGAATGGGGGAATCCTTTGTGCAATGCGCTCATTGAGCTGTATTGATTTCTAAGTGTTAGGAAATTTCTTTAATCAATTTGTTTAAAACGTTGTTTCACAACAGGCTTAAACGATAACGTAGCATGCGCCTTCAGCTGAATCTGACTGCATGGTTATTTTCTTTTTAAGATCCTTTATTTCATGAATTCTGTTATTTGGAAACTATTCTTTCGGTACTTTTATATTAAGACAACAATTTTAAAATGGAAAATATTCCCAGATGTATTGATTCTTGACAGTGTCCGGGATATGAAGTCAATATGAAATTTTTTAAATTGCTATTGAGATCAATAATTCGAAAGAATCTCTCAATATTTTCTTCATTCTACAATTTGTCGTGTAAGACAATGATTGATTTTATCAGTCCAGTTCATTGACAATGGGAACAACGTTTAACTCTCAAGCTAAAACTAACATCTGATAGATTTTAACAGACTTGTAAATAGTCATTATGTGTTGGTAAATACGTCATCAAGGCTCATGTGTTTTTTTATGTCTGCAGTGCATTAATCGTCGGTACAGTATTATGGTTAATGATTATTTATTATTTTAAATTGATGAGATATAGAACAGTTAGATCCTAAACAATACATCTGATACTCTTTTCATAGACTTGCTCATCAGAGAGGCTTACTACATTATCACAATCACCACTAGCATTAACAGACCACTATTGCAACTACAGAAACAACAACTGCTTGTATTAATACTACCAAATCCAACACTAGTATTGGTACTGCTGATGCTAGTAGAACTACACCGAACTACACCTAATAGTCATAAATAACCATCAAAATTAAAATCTTACAACAATTTTAAATCGCTTTTCTTATTTTAAAAGCATTTTAACACTTATTTTAAGCTGTACCAAATAAGTAAAAGATGTAATTTTTCTTTAATCTCATTTTACAACCCTATATATTACACAGTATCAAAGAATTTTGTCGCTCAGAAGAAACTACTAAAAAAGAATGTAATATATAAAGATATTAAAATCCACTTTGGTTATTGTGTTATACACGGTAAGTATTTTATCATCACCCCTATCGTCGTCGTAGTCTTCTTCTTCTTTGTAATAATTCGTACGAAAAAATAGCGATGTGAGGAATAACCTTTCTGACCAATTATGTGTTTGTAATATGAACTTAATTAAATGTATGCATCCTTTCCCGTATTTGTTGATCATGGTGTACATACTTTTCTTTGCTTTAATTAATCATGGAGTTCGTAATTTCCTGTCTCATGGATGACATTTGTTCGTATACATAACTTACGAGAATTTATCATGGTCCCAGCAGTTCTTTTAAAAAATGTAAATGTTTAACTTAAAACTTAAAAATAAAAACATAAATTTATGATTTATAATCATTATTAGTTATTTATATTTATACACATTTTTTGTTTTACATTTCGATCAACGATAGTTCACTGTTGTCACAGTAAAGAACTGAAAAAGAACATTAAAATAAAAAAAGCAACATATAAACTACAACCTCTGATTAAAATGAATTATTTAGGCAAGAAACAGCGAAAACTGAAAGACAGGACGAGAAAAATGATAAATATGAATGTGACGCAACTCTTAATCAAATGCAAAAGACGAACCAATCTTGGGTACAGTCATACGGTGTGTTTATAAACATGTGTGTGTGTGTGTGTGTGTGTGTGTGTGTTTCTCAGCACACCTTAAAATATAATACTTACGTCCGAATCTATCTCGACGGATATCAGGTACCGCCCACCCAGCTGGTGCAAGTCCCACAGAATGGGATGCTGGGAAAGCTGCCGGAACGCGAGTATGCGGGTAATTTGCCAGACTCTCCAGATAGGTGGTAAATGAAACCGGTGACAAGTGCATTAACGCCCATCTCGCATGGGTTCCGGTGAGATCGTTCACATGTGACACTTTTTCACTGTCTGCAATTTGTTCAGTTTTGTCTAAAGTCATCTCTGTATGTAAACTGTCACCTTCAGAATATGCGGAAACGATTGTATCGACGTCGTGTTCTGTCGTTGATGACATTATAGCCTTCATCCGATCCTGTAAAATGGAATCGATACTAAATCGCAGTTTTTCACGAAACTCTGTCTTATCAGTTCCATCTTCAGCCTTAGAACAATCTGAATTTCCTCCATGCTCTTCAATAATGTGTCTTTCATCATTGCCATTTTCTTCCTGAATGTCTGACATGTTTTCGATGAAAAATATGTTTTATCTATCCTTCAGAATCGAGCAAATATCACAGAACAAGACTTACGATTGTACTTTAATGATAAAATTGTTCATTTCAACAATATTACTTTTCTCCCATCGAAAGCAGACGACTTTGTCCCATTCACTCTGGCTTCTGTGAAATATAAACACCATTTAGATAGGGGATCGAGCAATTATGAACTCCCCCTTCTTAATGCAATCGGAGACTCCGCCTTTTCAAGATTCAATATAATTGGAGTTGACTTTATGTGACATGTGTTTACATTAAGAGACAGTGATCAATAAGATTTGTCTATTCAATCATATTAACCGGGCGAGTTGTAAATTTGGCAGCGATGATGACGATTAAAACGCTTTAAATTATAGGAGAAGATGGAAAGCGGGGCCAAATACTGAAGCGACTGTACAATATCAGGCGTTTACTGCTTCTAGTTTTGAAAGGGCCAATCGATCTTAGGGAATAGGATATTAAGCGAGATTAGCCCGAACGAACTACTTCGTCCCTATGATATCCTGACTGTCCGATATTATTTAGCCGGCATGCTTGTGACAAAACAGGTCCTCCATGATTACGAAGATTAGAGAGAGTATGCAAATTAGGCGTAACTGGAGTAGAAATGTGTCGTTCTGCGTTCATTCCAAAGATTTAGATCTTGAACAGAGACTGGTAGTTTTTTTGGTATATATTTCATAACCAGATTTTGAAGCGAATCAGTAGAAGACAATTGATACAGTCACAATGGCGGCACCACCTTTATAGCCAGAGTGGTGATATCATTCTTCGAACTGCTTTCTTTTCGCATTTAGGTAAAATATGTCGTTATGTATATTGTTAAAACTGATTTCCATATGTAAAAATATTTCATTTTTCGTCTTGTTCTCTCTCTCTCTCTCTCTCTCTCTCTCTCTCTCTCTCTCTCTCTCTCTCTCTCTCTCTCTCTCTCTCTCTCTCTCTCTCTCTCCGAGAATGAACAGATTCTAATAAAATGTGTCAGAAGAAAAAAAACAAAACAACTCCAAACAACAAACTGTACGTTTATGAGATATTAAAAAATTT